>LR812530.1:41282518-41340018 GCA_903798195.1 Danio kyathit
ATTGCGTACAAAGACAGTATGTCCAGTTATAGGAGGGCTCTTAAATCTGCCAGGGCCGAGCACCTTTGCAAACTGATTGAAAATAATCATAAGAATCCGAGATTTTATTTAGCACCATTGCTAAACTAACAAATAAACGATCATCTTTAGAACAAAATGTCCCACCGCAAATTAGTAGTGATGACTTCATGATTTTTTTCAGTGATAAAATAGAACGCTTTAGACAGAAAATAGATGATGTTAAACTTTCTGCACCACCTTATACCCCAGATCCAGTAAACATTCCACTGAATCAAAATAACGTACAATGCTTCAAAATTATAGAACAGGAAGAGCTAGATAAAGTTATAAATAGTTCTAAACCAGCTACATGTATGTTAGATCCAATTCCAACAAAATTACTGAAAGAATTGATACCTGTTATAGGAGAACCTCTCCTTAATGTTATCAACTCTTCTTTATCTTTAGGCCATGTTCCAAATCCTTACAAGCTAGCTGTTATTAAACCTATTATTAAGAAACCACAACTGGACCAGAGCAACTTAGCTAATTATAGGCCTATTTCAAATCTTCCGTTTATGTCTAAAATACTAGAAAAAGTTGTTTCTACCCAATTATGCTCCTTTCTGCAGACAAACAATATTTTTGAATTGTTTCAGTCAGGTTTCAGGCCTCATCACAGTACAGAAACCGCATTAGTAAAAATAACCACCGATTTGCTCTTGGCTGCTGACCAAGGGTGCATCTCGCTATTAGTTTTACTCGATCTTAGCGCCGCATTTGACACCATTGACCACAATATTATCATAGACTGCTTATATTCTACAGGTGTCCAAGAACAGGTTCTTCAATGGTTTAGGTCATACTTAGCTGATCGTTACCAGTTTGTGAATATTAATGGACAGCTTTCACAAGTCAGGCCAGTAAAGTACGGGCTCCCTCAAGGATCAGTTTTAGGCCCTTTGCTTTTTAAAATATACATGCTACCCCTGGGAGACATTATTAGAAAACACGGGATCAGCTTTCACTGCTATGCAGACGATACTCAATTATATATTTCAACTAAACCTGATGAGATGTCTGAACTGTCTAAGCTAACTGAGTGTATTAAAGATGTTAAAGACTGGATGACCAACAATTTTCTTCTCTTAAACTGAGACAAAAAAGAATTATTACTTATCGGGCCTAAATCCTGTACACAGCAGATCTCACAACTCGACCTGCAATTAGAGGGATACAAAGTTAGCGTTAGCTCTACTATAAAAGATCTGGGTGTCATATTAGACAGCAATTTAACTTTTGAAAATCATATATCCCATGTCACAAAAACTGCTTTCTTCCATCTGAGAAATATTGCTAAATTGCAAAGTGTGCTATCCATCTCAGATGCAGAAAAACTAGTTCATGCTTTTATGACTTCTAGGCTAGACTACTGTAATGCTCTGTTTGCTAGTTGCCCAGCATCCTCTATTAACAAACTTCAGCTAGTACAAAATGCAGCTGCCTGAGTTCTTACCAGGTCTAGAAAACATGATCATATCACCCCAATTTTATCCTCCTTACACTGGCTGCCTGTTAAGTTTCGCATTGAATATGAAATATTGCTTCTTACCTATAAAGCCTTAAAAAATCTAGCTCCTGTTTATCTAACCAACCTCCTGTCTCGCTACAACCCAACCCGCTCTTTACGATCTCAAAACTCAGGGCTTCTAGTAGTACCTAGAATAGCAAAATCGAGTAAAGGAGGCAGAGCCTTCTCATTTATGGCCCCTAAACTCTGGAATAGCCTCCCTGATAATGTCCGAGGCTCAGACACACTCTCGCAGTTCAAAACTTGTGCATTACATAGCGATATGACGCATGAGTGTGCCCCACGCAGGATTTTGCTTCTTGTTTTTGTACACTATGAATAGCAGCTACACTAATTATTCTCCTTATTCTGTATTTCCACCTGGGGGTACTCATCTCGAGGCCCTCAGACTATGCAGTGCCACTGATGTGATCCAGGACCAACGACGGGATGATCCCAAGGTTTTTTATAATCCTGGACCAGGCCGTATCCTGAGCAGCTGCTGTGGTGGTCATGGAAGAGTGGAGAGCATGAGACTGAATGCTGTGATGCTCCAAGGACAGACAAGTCTTCGCTGAGGTCCAGCTTCCTGCACCTAGACTGCAGCTCTGCACAAGACGTTTGGCCATAGGAGAAATGGTCGTGTCTAACTGAGCCAGGTTTCTCTCGAGGTTTTTTAAATTCTTCACTTTCGCCAATTGGTGAAGTTTTTTCCTCGCCGCTGTCGCCACTGGCTTGCATGGTTCGGGATCTGTAGAGCTGCGCATCGATGGAATTGCTCTTCAGTGTTTGGACTCTCAGTAGTGAATTTTACCCCACACTGACCTGAGCTAAACTGAACTGAACTTAATCTCTGAAAACTGAACTGACACTGTTTCAATTCACTATAATCTTCTATGTGACGCTGGTTTGACACAATCTACATTGTATACGCGCTATACAAATAAAGATGAATTGAATTATTATTATTATTATTAATTATTATCTTGGCATAATTTGCACAGTGGAATCATATAAGACCATAAATGTGCAATAAGTAAATGCGTTCAGTTCTGATTTCAAATAGACTTTAGAAACCGATACTGATGGCTTGAATCCAGATTCTCAAATTATATCAGCTGATAAATGTGAAGCACAGAGCAATTACAGTACAGCCTGTGCTGCGTCTTTCATCAGCTCCTCTCGAGCGAATCCCAGCGTTGCTGCTAATTAAAAGGGCTTCATTGTGTTGATCCGATCCCCCTTTTCACCTCACCTTGGATCAGGTGACGCCAACAAGGGAGAAAGGGATCGAGGGATTAGCAATGCAAAACAAAGCTCTGTAGCGTGTCCTCAGTGTGCTCCTGGTTCGCCACCTGGACTCTGTTATCTGACCCTAGAAGACGCACATACAGTAGATGCCAACACACTAACCTAGATCATATTCACCGACTCACCTTCAGCCAAATAGGGGATACAGTAAGGCCCAATCCAAATTCAATGTTTTTCTCTTGACCCTTGAAACCGATTGTGAAGGGAAAGGGCTTCAAATTTACCCCTAAGGGTGCTTTCACACTAGTCTGCACCCGTGTTCGGTTGATGTCAGTGTACGGTAAGTTTAGCTACACTGTAAATAAATCTGTTAAAAAACTCCCCCACAAAATAATTGCCATTAAATTACAGAAATTTACCGTAAAATAACTGATGTTAAATTACAAAAATGTCATTAAATAAAAATTTTCAGTAAATTTCTGTCATTTAACATCTGTTATTTTACGGTAACATTCTGTAATTTAACGACTATTATTTTATGTGTTTTTTCCGGCACCCCAGCTGCCGAAAGAAAAAAAAAAAAGTGAAATAACAGATTTTTTTTTACAGTATATCGTGAACGCTGTCTTCTGAACTCAGGTGCGCACCCGTGAACTGTACTCGAGTCTGCCTGAAAAAGGTGGTCTGGGGTACAGTTCATGTGAACTCTGGTACGGTTCACTTCAGATATGAATGCAATTGTACCAAATAACTGAAGTGAACCACAAACTGTACAACACACTTTAGTTTTCATAACGTTTATTCGTGTCTGTGTGTCTTTGTATCACCTACCTTGGCGACAAGCAGGAATAAACTAGTGCAAACGGTGATAATGTCTGCTTGTCTCCATTAAAACGACTTTTGCAGACATTGCGTGATGTTCTGAACGTTTTTATAATTTTTTTGAGCCAGATAGATGCAAGTGGCTCTCTGTATTTTGGTTTTGATAACAAAACCAAAAGATTCAGTAATAGCAGAACGACTGTGATATGTGTACATCTTCATTTTGGCGCTTTGCTTTTGTGGCCATCACCTAGCAACAGCTGTACACAAAACAGCAGCTTGATGATGCAAGCGTTCCAGGGTTTAGAAGGAAAAAGACGATGTGAACACAAACCAGCCAAGGGCTGACTGTCGAACTTGGGTTTGTTGTGGGAATACTATACAGGTGTTAATATTATGGATTATAGATAGCGAAATCTTTGCGTTTTTTTAAAGCATGACTGTAAAATATAAACACTGTTATAAATGTTTTAAAACATATGCTTGTTTATTGTCAAAACTCTTAATAATGCCAAAAATGACTTACATTTGCATTACATTTACACTTGCGTGTGCAGCCATGTTGCCGTTGTAGCTGCAGTATTATGTGAAATTTTTATACCCCTTGGTTTCGAGTGTGGTCCTGGAAAATCTCCATTTCAAGGGCTATCTAGCCCTTCCTCTTAAGCCTCATTAACTCAACTCGCAGGGGCAAATCGACAAACGATTGTTCATTTCAACGGAAAGTGAGTGACCTCCGGGGGCCTCCGTATATGTGAGCGACAGCGACCGTTCGCGACCAGGTTAGCATGTCGATCAATAAGAACAAGTTAAGAATCCTTCAACTTTATGCAAGTGACAGCCAATAGGAGCACCAGTAGAGCTCACGTGATTCCATCTCAGTTCGCTCAGAGTCTGATTGTTTTCTCTGCTGTAGACCTACACACCTACATGTGTTTGCAGCAGGTCGCCACCCAGAGTGACAGGCAGCTACAAAGTTGCTGCTAGTGAAAGAAAATTGGGACACCCCTACCCTTTCACATTTAATTTAATTTTATTTTTGTCCTCTTTTCACGGCGGCAGCAGTTTTAGGAGAGAACCCCAAACTCCCCAGACACTTCCTCCAGCTTCTCCAGGGGATCCCGAGACGTTACCATGCCAGCCGAGAGACATAGTCCCTCAGCATGTCCTGGGTCTTCCCCGAGGCCTCCTCCCAGTAGGACATGCCTGAAACACCTCCCTAGGTAGGCATCCAGGAGGCATCCGAAACGGATACTTGAGCCACCTCAGTTGACTTCTCTCGATGTGAAGGAGCAGCGGATCTACTCCAAGCTCCTCCCGGGTGACAGAGCTCCTCACCCTATCCATAAGGGTGCGCCCAGCCACCCTGCGAAGGAAACTTATTTCGGCCACTTGTATATCCATGATCTTGTCCTTTCGGTCATAACCCAAAACCAATGACCGTAGGTGAGAGTAGGAACATAGATTGACTGGTAAATCCAGAGCTTTGGCTTTCGGCTCAGCTTTTTCTTTACCACAACGGACCGGTACATCTACCACATTACTGCTGCTGCTGCACCCCTAGTAAAATGAGGGGTAGGGCTAAGGGGTAGAATTGGGATTGGGCCTAAATTGGGCTTGTTTTGTTTGATTTTATATGTGCATAGTTAATCATGCAGTACTCGTGTAATGATGAAGCAGACCTGTTAAAATTAACTTGACGTGCCATTTTTATACACATTACGTTAGTTAAGCATTATGGCATGCACATTGTTTATGAAGAGTTCAGCCAATGCATCAGTGTAATTGATGTGTTTCTTTGATTTTTCAAATTGCCAGCCAGTCTGTAATTGTAGGCCCTATTCCATAATAAATTCCAAAAAGTACAGTATGTCATGTAACTCGTGTATATGTCTCAGGAAAAGGTGCCTAAAGCAAAACAATGGCACATTTCATGTCGCGTAAAAAGCCAAACATGGGATGTCTGCATGAATTTGTCTGGCTCGTGCACTGGCTCAGACGTAACATAACCTGTTTACGCTGTCGTCAGGTTTTAGATACATTAATCATACAACGAGACCTTAAGAAAGCCCACTCCTGCAGAGAAATAACAAACTTCCATATTTATAAGGCTGTAACTGGGTCTTATAGACTCGGTGCACTTCATAGCAGCACATTTGTCATGACTGCAGAAACAAAAAAAATAAATAAATGAGGAAGTTATTGCATGACGCGTTATACAGCAAAAGGCAAGATTTCCTTTGAGATTTAGTTATATTTTCAATAAAGTATCAAAGTTTTCTTATGTTTATTATCTATCTATCTGTCTATCTGTCTGTCTGTCTGTCTGTCTGTCTGTCTGTCTGTCTGTAATGTTCTTGTAAATTGCTGTTAAGTCATTTTACAGTTTTTTCTCAGTCGCTTTGGTGCTTTTCTCACAACACTGTTTACATTTGCACAACAGTTCATGCATTTCTCAAAACAATTAGTCATTTGTGCACATCATAGTAGCAGTTTCTCATTCCTTTCAACAAATTGCAAATGCTTTTGGACATGCATCAATTGCTTTCATACAACTCTCTGCTGTTTATAATATTCTCATTTGCTTATGTCATGTCAGTCAAAATTAACTGAACTTGTGAATGCTGAATAGTCATTCCATATAAAACTAATAGTCCTCATTTCATTACTTGAGTCATTACATACTAAAATGTTGAACTAGTTGTCAAAATCTGTCAAGCAAATTTTATTTAAAATTTTTTTAATCATTTTTTTCTTAAAATGTCTTTAAAATTGAACAATTTGATGAATGATTTACAGACCTGTGTATGTTGTAGGTTCAGTTCCAATATGTACTGCAATATTTCTTAAAGTTGTGCACAGCTCTACCCAAAGGGACTTTATGTTTGTTGTAAATAAGGGTGTATTTATTCTTTTGCACAATGCTGTGAATAAATTAGAATTGCAAAGAGCAAATGCAGTAAAAATGTGAAACATATTCAGTGTCTTGTACTCGGATACCTCACTAATGCAGTGATGTCTAACTTTACTGTAGCTTTCAAAGGGCTGTGCAAATATTATATAGTGCTGTCTTCTTTTCAGGAAGTGTCACCAAAATCTGACTTTTTTGCATTGGAAAAAATGTGCAGAGAAAACTGTCATAATGAAAACATGACAAAGCTATTTGACTATCATGTTCATAAACAATGGTGTCAGGACTTTTCATTTTGATGACACTGACACTTTCATTGTCATGAATACTTGCTTTTGAGGAATGAGCTCTCCATTTTGAGCAAGTGACACGCTTTTGCAGGTTATCCACTAGGTTTTGCAGTTTGCACTAATTGTTTCGAGAACTGCATTAACTGTTGTGCAAATGTAAATAGTGTTGTGAGAAATGCACCAAAGCGACTGAGAAAAACTGTAATAGAGTATTAATGTAAATGTGCACAATGTCTGCTATTAACCAACACAATACCAACCATAACCAACCAATATTCAATAGATCTCAAATCAAATCAAATCAAATCACTTTTATTGTCACATCATCAGCAGCACGTGTGCTATGATGAGTGAAAAGCTTAGATCTGAGCCTGTATCTGAATTTAAGTCTGTGAATATGTGAATTTAAGCCTATTTAAGTGAAATGTATACATCATGTGAAACATAAATAGATAAGTTTTCCATTGTTTTTTTAGTTTGTTGTGATAGCAAAATGTTGGACCAAAATACAACTATTTGAATATCTGGAATATGAGAGTTCAATAAAATCTCAAAAGTTGAAAAAGTACTTACTAGCAATGCATATTACTAACTAAAATTAAGTTTTGTTATATTTATAGATAGAAATCTACAGTATTGCTTCATGGAAACTGATCTTTACTAATGATTTATACCATAAAATAAAATTCTACAATCTTGAAATGTTTGTGTTTTCCCACAAATATAACCATGCAACTTAAGATTATTGTAATTATTTTAATACATATTCTTGAGACTACATGTATATTACACACACACTACTGGTCAAAAGTTTGGGGTTCAGTTTTTTTTTTTTCATGTTTTCCTTTTAGTGTACTTGCTTTCTTATTGCATATAGTTTCAAATGAAATTATTACTCCAGTAATTATTGATTGTATTACCATCAATAATAATAATAATAATAATAATAATAATTAATATTACAGTGGGCGACGCAGTGGCACAGTAGGTAGTGCTGTCGCCTCACAGCAAGGAGGTCGCTGGGTCGAGCCTCGGCTGGGACAGTTGGCGTTTCTGTGTGGACTTTGCATGTTCTCCCTGCGTTCGCATGGGTTTCCTCGGGTGCTCCGTTTTCCCCCCGGTAAATTGTCCATAGTGTATGAGTGTGAATGAGTGTGTGTGGATGTTTCCCAGAGATGGGTTGCAGCTGGAAGGGCATCCGCTGCGTAAAAACGTGCTGGATAAGTTGGCGGTTCATTCCGCTGTGGCGACCCCGGATTAATAAAGAGACTAAGCCGAAAAGAAAATGAATGAATGAATGAATTTTACAGTGGGGTGGCTCAGTGGGTATCACAATCGCCTCACAGCAAGAAGGTCACTGGTTCGAGCCCCGGCTGGGTCAGTTGGCATTTCTGTGTGGAGTTTGCATGTTCTCCCAAGGTTTGCGTGGGTTTCCTCCGGGTGCTTCAGTTCCCCCACAGTCCAAAGACATGCGGTATAGGTGAATTGAATAAACTAAATTGGCCATAGTGTATGTGTGTGAATGCAAGAGTTTATGGGTGTTTCCCAGTTTTGGGTTGAAAACCCATCTTTAAAATCACTGGAATAAATTATTAAATGAATTTATAAACTACTTCTGAAAAGTTATTTTATAGTGCAATAACATTTCACATTTTTACAATTTGTAATGTATTTTTGATTAAATAAATGCAGCCTTGGTGAGCAGGATAAGCTTATCGTACTGACCCCAAACTTTTGACCAGTAGTTTATATGCAGGGACGTCGCCAGCGGGAAGAAAAAGGCCACACAAATCCCCTATATATATATATATATATATATAATATAATATATATATATATTATATATATATATATATATATATATATATATATATATAAACACACACACAGTGGAGGAAATAAGTATTCAACAGCTACTGTATGAGCTTTTACTGCCTTTCTACACCTCCCTTTCTTCATGTGTTCAGTACTTTTTTCCTGTGTCATTTAATTTCAGTACACATATCTTCATTTGTAAACTAATTAGGTTTGTTTCCTTTTCATATACGCATTTCATTGGTTGTTACCAACATCTGGTAAAAATTTCAAGTCAATAGCACCTTTGGAAATGTGTTTTCTGAGAACAATTGTGACGTGTTGAACACTTATATCCCCCACTGTATATAATGTTATTATAAAAACCTATACAGTACTATACATAATGCTTTTGTAAGATTGCAGCACATTTTGAAAAATTCTAAACAACTTAGTAGTTGGGTACTTCCTGTTATTACTACTGTATCTCCTATTGTTTAAAATTAGGTATGTTTCTTTTGTTGGGTCGTCCTCAGTAGTCATTTAAAAGATCTCATTTGTGTTTTTCCTTTCCTTTTGGGTGGAAGTAGGAGTAGGAAACCCATGCTGTGATAAGAGTAGGGTGGCAAGTAAATATAGCATGTTGGCTTGTCCTCCTGATTTCCTTATGCTTCCATAAGAGACATTGTTCTTTCTCCAATTCCATTCTTTCCAACATTCAGAACATTTCACCTTTCGTTGGGAGGTTAATCGCTGCCCTGTGGCTTCTTCTTGCTTGAACAGAATTGAAAAGCTCTCCACAATTTCTATCCTTACCACATGCAACCTTCCTGATTTATCCAGCAGCACAATGTATCGGCACATAGAAGCCAAGAAATCCAGACTGCATTTCCAGACTGCTCTTCAGTAAAGCGTGCTGCGTTGTGATGTTGACTGGAATGGCAACAAGCACGCTATTTAGGTGGCACCCCTGTCCATCACCGCTGTAGCTTCTTGATCCAGCAGGCCGCATGGTGTGCCGGGGTCATGAATAATTCCCTGCTCAAGTCGCTGACTTTGCCCCCCCTCTGTTTGCATGTCATCTCTTAGCATGGCACTTTGGCACTCGGACTGCGTTAATTATTTATGATCTTCATCATCGCCTGCTTTGCTTGACTGAGCTGTGCTGTTCAAGTGTGTGTGTGTGTGAGTGTGCATTTTTAAGTTTTGTCTGCGGTCGTGTGAGAATATATTGCGCCATGGCGTTTGCAGCTTTTTTCTTTATAATGAGGAGCTTTTTATTAATTTATCAACGTACTGAATGGACAAACTCGTTTATTACTTATTTAGAGCCGTTTGTTGTGGGCCACCGAGAAACAAGACAGTCTCATGCTGCGCTTCCTTACTGTCGCTATCACAAGGACGAGCCATTTATCAGCATTTATATTTGATGGAGTATCCGAACGCATTTCGTCTTTGTCGGTTTCGATAGGTTGATATGGTTTCATCATGTTCACAAGTGTACTGAAAGAGAAGCGCTAGCTATAGAGATAAAAGTCTATTATTGTAATAAATCAGTGTCAGAGTTTGCAGTAGAATTTAGTTAAAAGTGCATGTGTTTAGCTTTTTTACCAGATAAAATGGATAAAACTTAAATGATAAGTTTCCAAAGTCTCCCACACTCATTGGAAATATGTGCTTCAGCCTAGGCCTGAGTGATACAGCAAAAATAAAAAAAATAAAAAATCACCATATAATGTTTCATATCATTCAGTATCAATAATTATTGAATATTTTTTTACCATCCATTTTGGAATATTAGAATTGTTTTTATTTATTTGACCACTTTATTTTAATTTACCAACATCACCAAGGCAAATAGTGTTTATAGTCAAAAAACAAAAAAATCTGGTCTCTTCTGTCTTATAATAAAATAAATATAAGTGTTAAATAGACTTTTAAAACTTGATAATTAAATGTTACAAAGTAAATTTGTGTGCAATGGTAAAGTGTAAACGTTGAACAATCAAAGCAAACTTTAAGGTAGATCAACATCTGTAAGGTGTGAATAATATTGATACAGTAAACCTCAAACTCTGTAAACAAAACAAATTGTGATGAACAAATCTGAGCTTTCAAATAAAGGAACCAACTATTATTATTCAAAAACATATTACAACATTACAAATTGTGAAGTTGAGTGACTAAATTACCTCATGCTAAAAAATCTTTCAGAAGGGGTACTAGTGGCTGGGATGCACAAGAAAAGAAACCAAAAAGCCACTCTGGCGACATCCTTGGATCCTTTTTTTATTTACAGTCTCCTCATTGCTTCTTGTCATGGCACTACTTTTCACGTGTGTTGTTATTCTGACCTGAGGTGCGATGACGAAACCCAACTCGATTCCATTCACAAATTGCTTCACGTGAAAAGTGTGCGGTGTGTGGTTTCATTTATCATTTCAATGCGCTTTGTGTTTGAGCTTCCCCCGCGTCTCTCGTAACTAGGCGACCATCAACCATTTGTCAGAGGATGACAAACGGACAAGCCATTGCTGTGGTTCCGATATAGGTTTTATTTATGGAGAAAATGAAAAAGCACTGCAGTGTTTGTGTGCTCTGTGTTTGTCTGTGGTAATTCGTTTATCGTTATTACTGAAACTGCAATGCATGCACTCAGGAGCCACATTTTAAGAAAATTATAGCGCATCATACCGAAACTTCATACCAACCTTTTTTTATTGTTATTGACTGGTGTTCGGTCAAGAAATACAGATACCGTTTAATTAGCCCAGCCCTACTTCCGCCTATATATTTGTGCAACTGAAAACCGTAGTTAAACACTTGACAGCATTTTCTATGTAAAATGAATGCTATGGCGCCGTATGACCACAACAACTTTTGTTTCTTTTCAGACTAATGGTATTTATAGTGACATATTATTGACAAATAAAAGATTATTTTCTTTTAGTTCTTTGCACAACACCAAATAAATACCACAAAACAACTTAAATGTGTGTATGATTTGTTATCAAATACGTTTGCCTCACCTGGTCAATTTGCTTGGTAGCTCACCTTGTACGGAGGTAAAAGCTATGTAAAATTAAGGTAAAACTACATCCAACTACATCTACGTCAGGGATATGTACAACAAGTCATCTGATAACACATTCATCCTGCTTTAACAGAGAGAGAGAGAGAGAGAGAGAGAGAACAACATTAAAAATGAAATTTATAGCAACAATATGTGAATATATATGAACAATATATGAAACATTAAAGGTATTTTTAATCAAGATATTGAACACATTAAAAATGCCTGGGGCGACATGGTGGCTCAATGGTTAGCACTATCACATCACAGCAAGAAGGTCGCTGTTTTGAGTTTCCCACACAGTCCACACATGCGGTATAACTGAATTGGGTACATAAAATTGGCCATAGTGTATGAGTGTGTGTGTGTGTGTGAGAATGATAGCGTATGGGTGTTTCCCAGTACTGGATTGCGGCTAGAAGGGCATATGCTGCGGAATAGTTGGCGGTTCATTCTGCTGTGGTGACTGAATGAGTGAATGAATAAAAATGCCTGAAAAGAATGGATGCTTTTTTTCTCATAAGCGGAATTAATCATTAGTTGAGTAAACTTTAGAATGGAAACTTCCATCAATGTCATTTTTTGTGTTTCAAACGCTCCTAGCAAAAATAAACAAAGTTATGGTGTTTCTAAGACTTTACAAAAAAGTCATAAAAATTAGACTGATTTTGTTGGCCAGAAAAAAAGAAAATACAAAAGTAAACACACCAAAATAATATATCTTTTGTAACCTCATAAATGCTATTACTGTCAATGAAGCACTTTTAAAAAGTTTTGTTCAATGTTTGACAATCTCAACTGAAAAATGAAAAGCGTCTTGAAGGGGGCAGGGCTAGATACTAGAGAGCATTTGATTGGTCAGGATTTGATGCGAAACTGAAATACAGTATGATCAGATTACTCCAGTTCATTCATCACTGCATTGGCTCCCTATTAGATATCGTAAAAATGTTAAAATTTTATTGACTACTTCAAAGCCCTGAACGGCTTAGCCCCCCAGTATTTGAGGGAGCTCCTGGAGTATTATAGCCCATCACATCCACTACACTCAATTAATTCTGGACAACTGATTATTCCCAGAATATCAATATCAGCGGTAGATCTTTCTCATATCTGGCACCTAAACTCTGGAACGGCCTTCCTAGCACAGTTCGGGAAGCAGACACACTCTGTCAGTTTAAAACTATATTAAAGACACATCTCATTGCATTAGCATACACATAAAACACAATGCTGTTGAAATCCAAATCCTCTAAAGGATTGTTAGTCTGCATTTTTTAGGGCAACCAGGGCTGGGAACACTTCCTTAAAGACATTATAATTTCAAAAGGCATCTGCGCTTATGTTAGTCTGTTTTTATTATTTCCGAGGTTTCCATAATCCTGGACCAGGCCGTATCCTGAGCAGCTGCTGTGGTGGTCATGGAGGAGTGGAGAGCATGATTGTATGACCCCAGTGACAGACGAGTCTTCGCATTGATCCTGAAGGGCCAGCCTGTACACCAGCCGGTGACCTCTCCCACCTGCAGCTTCTTCCACGATGGTGGGGGAGTAACAACTTTTTTAAAAAAAACCCATAACTTTGTGCAAATATTTATTTTTTTATCCCTCCTAAACTTTGGAATACTTCACTCTTTTTGGCTGTTTGAACATATTCAACAACATTAGTATCTACACCACAAATCCAATACGATTTAATGGGTTTTTGACTACCTTTGGAATGGTTAAAAGCTCAGTGTACAAGCTCAAAACATTGTAATCCTCATTTACACAATGTAGTTCGCTTGTGATCGGATTGACAAAAATGCATCTTTATACCAAGTGTAAAGAGGGGCTTATAAACTTTTGGAAAACACACACACACACACACACACACACACACACACACACACACACACACAACACACACACACACACACACACACACACACACACACACACACACACACACACACACACACACACACACACACACACACACCTTACTGAAAGTGCTTGACCAGCATCTGTTGTTCACATGCTGCAGGAATCCACTGCTTGGCATCTGACAAGTACTTTTAGCATTTGCACATGCCTTTCCGAATGCATTTTACATTCACATCACTCTTGCACCTGTCTCATCAAAAGAAGGATAAAGATACATTATGAAGAATAGTCCAAATTTGGTTTTAGTCTAGAGCCTCAAGGCTTTGAAAGCTTTAACTTTTACAACAGAGCCTCACATGAGGTCTTTGCCCCCTTTATTGATCTTAAAAATTCGGTTCAATTCGATATCTCGGTGCATCACTGTGCATTGACGATTATTTCCATACACAGTTTTATATTTTCTTCACAGCACAGCAATTCCTGTATTAAAATGTATAAATATATTTATATACTATTTGTAAAACAATTTTGTCCTTTAATACAAACAGTCAGATATATAAACTGTACCTTTAAACAACAATACCGCTCGCTTTCTGAGCCTTGTCTATGTTGTCTACCAAGTTCTTTCTTACACCCCTTTGATTGGTTACGCGCTCAACAGAAAGGGCTGCGATTGGCTTTTACACGCTGGCGATCTTCACAGATGCACTCACACAGTGAGAGAGAGAGAGAAATTGAATTTACTTTCATTCTCTTAATCGCCGTGAAATAGGGGCTTTTGCTGTAAGTGTCACACGCAGTGAAATTATGCACAGTTTCAGAGTTTTTACGTAGTTAGAGCGTTGTAAATATTCGATATATAAATGACGTCAGTACATAATAACCGGTTATGATTATTACTGAACCGATACCGAATTGTTCGCGTCTGCGTCGCGGTGCACCGAAGAAACGATTAATTTTGACACCCCTAATTTTTATGTTCTTGCCAAGAAGTCACTTTTTTGAGTGTTTGTAGTAGAGAATAAGGCATCTGATATCTATTGGTAATACTGTACAAGCTGTTTCCATCGCAGTTAAAGGGAAGTTCACACAAAATGTAACATTTTGTCATCATTTAAACATTCACAAAATTCATTGTAACAAATCTGTTTAAATTTAATTTCTTCTCTTGAATACAAAATAAGATATTTAAATAAAATGCTCAAAACCTGTAACCAAACACTCAAAAAATGTTTTGCTGCTTGTTTAAACTGCTTATTTAAAATGAGTTGAACCAACACAATTCTTAAGGTGTTTTGGGACAACTTAATTGTTTATGTTCAATCCACTTATGTTCATCATTTGTAAAAATGAACATGAAGGAATTGTGTGGAACCCAGCATTTTTTCACTGTGGTATTTGTTTTTCCAATGTTAACAGGTTTCTAAAGGTATGTCCCAAATCGCACACTTATGCCATGATTATACTTTTGTGCCATTTTGAGTGTTCATTCACACTGAAATTTTTTAGAAGAAGAATAAAGTGCACTTTAAATACCCAGATGATGCACTTATTCAACAGTTAAACATTAGTGTGGAATTTTGCACACTTCATGCACTCAACACTGAGTGGAAGTGGAGGAGCTATCGGGCACTGTGGTTAGATTTCTTTATTTATTTGTATTGTTAAATGCTAAATTCTCTCACAGAAGTGATTATGTCTTATCTATGTACTGGTAGTTTGGTAATTTATTTCCCCAATTTGGCAACCATTAAACGTCACTTGGAAAAGTTTTGAATTCCCATTATCTAAAAAAACATTTATGTTCTATTTGGGACGATACTAAACTCTACACTATGGGGTTGAGTGTATAAGTGCATAAGCGTAATAGTGTACTGAACACTTTTTAAATAACTTTTTGTGTTCAACAAATCTAAAAACGCACAAAAATAACTTGAGGAGTGAGTAAATAGTCACTAAGTGTTATAAGTGTTAATTTTTGGATGAACTGTCTCTTTAACTAGCACTATCCAGCATAAACAAGCCTAGGAGTGTCCACTTTCCATTCAGTAAAAAAACATTAGTGTTCCATTTGGGACTAAAACTCTAAACTCTACACTACGTGGTTGAGTGTATAAGTGCATAATTGTAAAGTGTATAAGTGCATAGTGTTTGCAGTTTTACTTTTTTCAAATTGCCTTTTGTGTTCAACACAAATTTTTCCCACATAAGTGCCTTACCCTAGGTATACTCTTTGGTATACTCTTTGAAATAATATTTTACTAGATATTTTTCAAGACACTTCTATACAGCTTAAAGTGACATTTAAAGGCTTAACTAGATTAACTAGGCAGGTTAGGGTAATTAGGCAAGTTATTGTATAACAATGGTTTGTTCTGTAGACTATCGAAAAAAAAAATAGCTTAAAGGGGCTAATAAGTTTGTCTTAAAATGGTTTTTAAAAAATTAAGGGCATAGTGTACGCAACTTGACACTTTTTTAATTACCTTTTGTGTTCAACAAAACTAAAAACAAACTAAAAACTCGGAGTGAGTAAATAGTCAGTAATTGTTCATTTTTGGATGAACTGTCTCTTTAACTAGCACTACTCAGCATAAACAAGCCTAGGAGTGTCCACTTTCCATTCAGTATATAAACATTAGTGTTCCATTTGGGACTAAAACTCTAAACTCTACACTACGTGGTTGAGTGTATAAGTGCATAATTGTAAAGTGTATAGTGATAGTGTTTGCAGTTTTACTTTTTTCAAATTGCCCTTTTTGTTCAACACAATTTTTTTCCCACTAAGTGCCTTACCCTAGGTATACTCTTTGGTTAGTTTGGTAATTATATTCCCCAATTTGGCAATCATTCAAATGTCACTTGGGAAAGGTTTGAATTTCCATTAACTAAAAAACATTTGTGTTCTATTGGGACAACTCTAAACTCTACAACCATGCTGGTTGAGCGTATAAGCGCAAAAGTGTACAGTATAGTGTATAAAAGCATAGTGTTATGTAACTTAGCACTTTTTTTAATTACCTTTTGTGTTCAACAAAACTAAAAACACAAACTCAAACAGGTTTGCAACATCTCGAGGAGTGAGTAAATGGTGTTAATTTTTGGATGAACTGTCTCTTTAACTAGCACTAGCCAGCATAACAAGCCTAGGAGGTGTCCACTTTCCATTCAGTAAAAAAAAACAACCATTAGTGTTCCATTTGGGACGACACTTAAACTATACACTACGTGGTTTGAGTGTATAAGTGCATAATTGCAGTGTATAAGTGTACAGTGTACGCAACTTAACATTTTTCAAATTGCCTTTTGTGTTCAACACAAATTCTCCCACATACAGTGAGGGACGTAAGTATTTAATCACACTGTGATTTTTCAAGATCTCCTATTTAGAAATCATGGAGGGTCTAGAAGTTTTCAGTCTAGGTGCAATTCCACTGTGAGAGACAGAATCTAAAAATAAAAATGCAGAGAAATCACATGTATGACTTTTTAACATTTATTTGTAAATTACTGTGTGAAATAAGTATTTGATCACTTGCTTTCAGCCAAAATTTCTGACCCTCAAAGACCTGTTATTTTGCTTTAAATAGTCCAGCTACACTCTAATTTAGTAGCACTTGTTTGAGGTCACTAGCTGTCATAAAGACACCTGTGCCCCCCACAATCAGTCAAAAGTCTAAGTAGCAACATGGCAAAACCAAAGAGCTGTCCAAAAGACACAAGAGATGAAACTGTAGACTTTCATAAAGCTGAAACGGCTACAGGGCAATTGCCAAGAAAAGAGCAACTGTTGGAGCAATTGTCAGAAAATGAAGAGGTTAATGATGACTGTCAATGTCCTTCAGACTGGGGCCCCACGGAAGATCTCTCCTTGTGGGGTATTAATGATGCCAAGAATGGTCTAGAATCGTCCAGAATTATGCGGGGAGGAGTGATCAATGCCGTAAAGAGAGCTAGGACCACCGTTTTCAAGGGTACTATCAGTAAATACAGTAAGATGTCATGTTTTTAAAACCGTGCATCGCACGGAAGGTTCCCCTGCTTAAGTTAGCCCATGTCAAGACCCACCTGAAGTTTGCCAGGGACCATCTGGATGGTCCCCAGGAGTATTCATGGGAGAAGAAAGTCCTGTGGTCAGATGAGACCAAAGTAAACTTTTTTGGTCTCTTAACTCTATTCACCGACTTTGGAGAAAGAAGACTGATGTGTATCATCCCAATAATATCATACCTACAGTGAAGCATGGGGCTGGAAGCACCATGCTCTGTGGTGTTTTTCTGCACAGGGGACAGAATAGCTGCACTGTATTAAGGAGAGGATGAAACTGTCGTGGCCATGTTGTGTGAGGATATTGGGCAAAAACCTCCTTCCCTCAGTCAGAGCATTAAAGATGGTGTGACCCAAAGCACACAGCCAGGAAAACCAAGAGTGGCTTCCTAAGGAGCATAACAATGTTTTGGAGTGGTCTAGCCGTCTCCAGAACTAAATCCAATAGAAAATCTTTGGAGGGAGCTGAAACTCCATGTTGTTAAGCGACAGCCTGCACCCTGACCGATCTAGAGAAGATCAGTGGGCAAAATCCCTCCTTCAGTTGTGTGCAAACCTGGTGAAGAACTACAGGAACCTTGGACCTCTGTAATTGTTAACAAAGGCTTCTGTACTTAAATATTTAAAATGCTTGACTCAAGTGATCAAATACTATTTGATACAGTTAATTTACAAATAAATAGTTAAAAAATTATATAATGTGATTTTCTGATTTTTTTTTTTTTTTTTTAGATTCCACAATTGAATTGCAAATTATGCTGAAAATCCAGACCCCTTCATGATTCTAAGTAGGGAGAAAATCACAGTGTGATTAAATACTTATTTCCCTCACTGTATGTGATTATGCCTTTTCTTTAGGTATACTATTTGGTAGTTTGGTAATTTATATACCCAGATTTGGCAACCATTAAAGGTCACTTGGGTAAGGTTGAATTTCCACTAACTAAAAAAAAAAAATGTGTACTGTACCTTTTGGAATGACACTAACGCTACAAAGTTGTGTATACAGTAAGTGCATTAACGGTATAGTGTATAGATGCATAGTGTATGCAACTTAACACTTTTTTAATTACCTTTTGTGTTCAACAAAACTAAAAAACACAAAAAAAAAACCACTCCAAACAGGTTTGCAACAACTCGAGGAGTGATTAAATAGTCAGTAAGGTGTTCATTTTTTAGATGAACTGTCTCTTAGCTAGCACTACCCAGCATAAACAAGCCTAAGAGGTCCACTTTCATTCAGTAAAAAAAAAAACAGAACACTAAACTCTACACTATGTAGTTGCGTGCTATACAGTAGGTGCATAATCGCAAAGTGTATAAGTGTATAGCGTACTCAACTTCACAATTTGTCAGTTTGCCTTTCTGTGTTCAACAACAAAACTCAAACTGATTTGAAACCATTAAGGGGTGAGTAAATACTCATAAATGTTCATATTTGGATAAACTGTCCCTTTAACTAGCACATACCCAGCATAATAAGCCTAGGAGTGTCCACTTTCCAATTCTTCCTCACCTTGTTCATTTTGCATACAAACCATTTGCAAGTAAAACAACCTTCTTTGTACACCGCAACCAAATGCAGCCCTAATGTAACTCAACAGCATTGTGGCACATCTTTTTTTTCCCACAAGCCAGTTGTCTAAAACAGGCCACTGATAAACCCTGTGTCTTTTCTTCTCTTCTCTCCCACATCTCAATGATTTCTGACATTTTTGCATTACTCCAAACTGGCAAGCACTTACAACATTCCACTGCTCTTCAGCTTAAGATTGCCCAGATTGTGATTGTGTCCAGAGCAAGTGCTCTTGAAATGAGGATATACTACTTCCCAGCTTGAAATACAGATGCTCTTTAGGAGGAAGGCCCATCAGGTTGACAAAAGCAACTCTTTAAAAGCGGCTGGACTGCCCTGGTTGATCCAGAGCCAGGAGCAGCGAAAGGTTAAAGCGCCCGAGCCACACAGATGCATTCTCAAAGAGGCGAGTAATGGGATCAGGGCTTCCATAACTCTTACAAGAGCCAATCCTCCCTCATTTTGCCCTGGTTAGTCCTCAAAGGGAAGTCTGCCGTGTCAGTGGTGGCTGGGTAGAGATTTTAACTGCTTGCTTCCTCTGCTGGCCTGAAACTCGATTTCCATGGTGTGCTGGAGAGGACACCATTTGAAACCAGGAAATAAAGATCTTTTAATATAGCCCATATAACCTGCTCTGGCATGAAGCGAATGAAATAGGCATCATTTGAGACATCTCACAGCCTCCACTAAGAACCAAGGAAAGTTTAGTGTTCTGTTTGTATTCCTAATGGGTTAATTCTTTAAGCAAATTTAGAAATGTGGCGATGATGAATTGCTGTTGTTTATTCATTGTTAAAATACT
This sequence comes from Danio kyathit, assembly GCA_903798195.1. NCBI lineage: Eukaryota > Metazoa > Chordata > Actinopteri > Cypriniformes > Danionidae > Danio > Danio kyathit. The sequence goes on from LR812530.1 coordinate 41,302,520, forward strand.
CTCAATGAATTTCTGAGTAACTCAATAAATGTTTAATATATTTTTATTTTCTTTAATATATATATATATATATATATATAATATATATATATATATCTATATATATAATATATATATATATATATATATATATATATCCATCCATCCATCCATCCATTGTTTTATATATCCATCCATCCGTTCGTCCGTCCGTTCCATCCATCCATTGCATTAGTCCATCCCTCAGTCCATTTATCCATCCGTCCATGCATTAGTCCATCCCTCAGTCCATTTATCCATCCGTATATCCGTCCATTCATCCATCCATTTTTCTATATATCCATCCATTTATTCGTTCTCCCTCCCTCCATGTTTTATATATCCAATGATCCATCCATCCGTCTGTCCATCCATCCATTCATGTCCATCCATCAGTCCGTCCATCCATTCATACATCAATCAGTCCGTCCATCAGTCCATCCATTTGTCCATCATCCATCCATACATCAATCAGTCCATCCATCCATTTGTCCATCCTTTCATCCACCCATCCATCCATTCGTTCGTCCATCAGTCCATTTATCCAACCATCCATTGTTCTATATATCCATCCATTGATGCATCCCATACATCCATCCTTCATCCATCAGTTAGTCCATCCATTATCCACCCATCTATTTGTCCGTCCATCCATCAATCCATCCAACAGTCCATCTATCCATTTATCCAACCATCCATTGTTCTATATATCCATGCATACATCTGTCCATGTCTCCATCCATTTATCCGTCAGCCTGTCTGTCCATCCATCCGTCCGTCCATCAGTCCACTCATCCATTTATCCAACTATCCATTGTTCTATATATCCATCCCTCTGTTCATCCATCCATTCATCTGTCCTTCTGTCTATCCATCCATTATCCATTCATTCATCCATATTTCCGTTTATCCCTCCATCCATTGTACTAAACAGATGTGTACCATCTATCTTTTTATCCGTCCATCCGTTCATCTGTCCTTCCATCCATTTATACATTGTCCCTCTGCCCATCTGCCCTTATAAGAACCAGGGAATGTCCAGTGGTGTGTTGCTATTTTTTCTACATTCATTCATTTCATTTTATTTTTGGCTTAGTCCCTTTATTAATCTGGGGTCGCCACAGCAGAATGAACCTGCTCGAACAACCCTTTTTCTGTCATGATCTCTTATCAATGTTTCGATTTTCCTTCATTCTGGAATTGCCGTTCCTCAAGTTTGCAGAAGTCAAACTGTTATTCTGATCCACAGCAGCCTGAGAAAGTCCCGAGAGAGGACTCTGTAAAAAACACAAACTTGACCTCTCACCTCTGTTCTTCTGTTAAAAACCCACATGTCTGTTTCAGTGACCTAATGCCAGGAGAAAGTCACTCTGGACTACTGTATCCATGTGATGATATGCGATGTTCACCTTACCTCTAAATCTCAAGTGTGGGACCTCATTTTTGTATGTTGTTGGCGTTTTGTTTCTGCTCCGGTGACTCATTTGTCATGGTGGTCCCGTGTACTGTAGTGGGGGCGGATTTGGGGATGTAAGTGTGGTCAGACTGCTCAACTCAGGAGATGGAGAGCCAAAGGCCCAGCAGGCGTGTCAGACTTCCGCTGTTGAAAGAAGCCATGGTGTGTTGCTCATTATGAGAGCCGTATTTCAGTAATGTGGGCTAGAGAGGGGCCTAAACAAATACAAGCTTTCTCTAACCTGGAGGTTAGAAGCAACGGCGTGCCTGCTTTGTGCTAAAGTCAAACTGATGTAATTGATTTTAAAACATTTGTCTTCTGCGAAAAAGAACACACCCAGACAACATGCTGACTGCCTTTATCTGTCTGCCTTTTTCCATTTGTCCTACATGTTTTTTATTATTATTATTATTGTTGTTGTTGTTTTTAAAGAGTTTATTCTACCTGGCTTTCTATGAAATTTCCTGCATTTCATAAAATAAAATAAAAATATTTAAATATAAAAAGAACAGCATAAAATAGTAGTAGTAATAATAATAATAATAATAGATATGGTTACTGATGATGATGATGTTGGTGGTGGTAGTAGTAATAATAATATTAGTAATAATGATGATAATATAATAATAATAATAATAATAATAATAATAATAATAATAATAGTATGAATTTGCTTTTTATTTTGTTTAAACACTTTTTATACTTAAAGATAATAACATTATCGCTTAATCTTAATTATAAATGTTAATATTTTGTTTTTACGAAATTATTGTATTTTAACTGTAACTTTAAACTACACCAATTTTGGTATTTTGATCTTTTTAAGTTTAGCAGAAATGGTAAATTTAAATATTTAAATTAATTTAATATAATAAATTTTTGTCAATTAAATTGAAATATGTTGTACTTTAGGGGGCAGAGCCATATTTTGTTGTTCATAATAATAATAATAATAATAATAATGATAATAATAATAATAATAATATAATAATAGTAATAGTAATAATATTAATAGTAATAATAATAGTAGTAGTAGTAGTAGTAGTAGTAGTAATAATAATTAATATAATAGTAATATGATGATATGATGATAATAATAATTAGTAGTAGTAGTAGTAGTAGTAGTAGTAATAATAATAATAGTAATAATAATAATAGTAATAATAATTAGTAGTAGTAGTAATAATAATAGTAATAACAATAATAATAATAGTAGTTGTAGTAGTAGTAGTAGTAGTAATAATAATAATGATGATAATGATAATAATAATAATAATAAGATTAGAAGTAGCAGTAGTAATAATAATAATAATAATAATAATATAGCTATAATAATAGTGTAAAATAGCTTTTTATTTTATTAAACCACTTTTATACTTAAAACAAATAAAGATAATAACATTATTGCTTAATCTAATAAATTATAATACATAAGTTAATATTTTGTTTGTTGGTCATTGCTTTATCATTACACTAATTTTTGTATTTTGTATATTTAAGCTTAGCAGAAATCGTAAATTTAAATATTTTAAATTAAATTAATATATTTTTTAATCAATAAAATTAAAATGTATGTATACTACTATAATAGTAGTAATAATAATAATAATAAAAATTATAATAATTAATTCACATTTTATCCCATATAGACTCTTGTTCGTCCCACTTAAATTACAGTAATACTGTCTAGCTAACCACAATAGAGACTGTGTCTGTTCCTCGTGTTATTAGATCAACAATTAAACGTTCTGTGCGCTCTAGAAAAAATTATTAAGAATAAAAGCTGAAAATCCAATCACAAGTGATAATACAAATTTCGTAAAGGCTTGGTCTCCTAAAACATCAGGTCACTAGCACCTAAAACACTTATCCATAAATGAAATAATAACAGATAACAATCTTAACGCACTCTGTTTCATGAAACCTGGCTGAAACAAAATGACTATATTAGCTTAAAGTGAAGCAACTCCTCTAGGATTCGCATATAAGCATGAGGCTCGTCATACTGGTCGTGGTGGTGGAGTTGCATCAATCTTTAGTGATTTTCTTACTGTTAATCAGAGAAATGGGCTTATGTTTAACTCTTTTGAGGTATTAGCTCTTAATATTATGGTTCCGGATATGATGAAAAAACCTATGATATCTCTCGCTATAATCACTATATAGGCAACGCAGTGGCCGCAGTAGGTAGTGCTGTTGCCTCACAGCAAGAACGTCGCTGGGTCGCAGGTTCGAACCTCGGCTGGGCTGGGTCAGTTGGCGTTTCTGTGTGGAGTTGCATGTTCTCTCCTGCGTTCGCGTGGGTTTCCTCCGGGTGCTCCGGTTTCCCCCACATTCCAAAGACATGCAGTACAGGTGAATTGGGTAAGCTAAATTGTCCATAGTGTATGAGTGTGAATGTGTTCCTAGAGATGGGTTGCGGCTGTGAAGGGCATCCGCTGCGTAAAATCGTGCTGGATAAGTTGGCGGTTCATTTCCACTGTGAAGAAAATGAATGAATGAATGAATAATCACTATATATAGACCCCCAGGGACCCTATGTCAATTTTCTAAAAGAGTTTCCTGATTTTATTTCTGACTTACTAGTTAAAACTGATAAATACTAATTGTAGGAGACTTTAACATCCACGTAGATGACGCCAATGATACACTAGGGCTCGCCTTTATGGATCTACTTCATTCACTTGGGATAAAACAAAATGCTGTTGGTCCAACCCATCGCTTAAAGCATACATTAGGTCTAATATTGTCTATGGAATTGAGGTCTTTGATGTAGACATTAAACCACAAAGTGATGATATTACGGACCACTACCTCTACTATATAAGCTGCGTTTACCTGAAATTAGCAGATCTGCACCATATATAGCGCCCTGGTAGGACTAATCGTTCCGTCCACCAATGATGAATTCATAAAGTAACTTACCTGATCTTTCTTTATTTCAAAATGCACCTGCGAACCGCAAATGACCTTGACGTAGTAACCAGCAGTATGGATGCCCATCTTTACAGCACACTAAATACGGTGGCAACATCAAATTAAAAAAGGCTAAAGAGAATAAAACTACACCATGGTACATAATTCATACTCGCCCTCTCAATACAGCAGCCGTGCCCTGGAATGTAAATGGGAAAAAAACATAATTTAGAGGTTTTTTAGAATTGCGTACAAAGACAGTATGTCCAGTTATAGAGGGCTCTTAAATCTGCCAGGGCCTGAGCACCTTGCAAACTGATTGAAATAATCATAAGAATCCGGATTTTTATTTAGCACCATTGCTAAACTAACAAATAAACGATCATCTTTAGAACAAAATGTCCCACCGCAAATTAGTAGTGATGACTTCATGATTTTTTTCAGTGATAAAATAGAACGCTTTAGACAGAAATAGATGATGTTAACTTTTCTGCACCACCTTATACCCCAGATCCAGTAAACATTCCACTGAATCAAAATAACGTACAATGCTTCAAATTATAGAACAGGAAGAGCTAGATAAAGTTATAAATAGTTCTAAACCAGCTACATGTATGTTAGATCCAATTCCAACAAAATTACTGGAAAGAATTGATACCTGTTATAGGAGAACCTCTCCTTAATGTTATCAACTCTTCTTTATCTTTAGGCCATGTTCCAAATCCTTACAAGCTAGCTGTTATTAAACCTATTATTAAGAAACCACAACTGGACCAGAGCAACTTAGCTAATTATAGGCCTATTTCAAATCTTCCGTTTATGTCTAAAATACAGAAAAAGTTGTTTCTACCCAATTATGCTCCTTTCTGCAGACAAACAATATTTTTGAATTGTTTCAGTCAGGTTTCAGGCCTCATCACAGTACAGAAACCGCATTAGTAAAAATAACCACCGATTTGCTCTTGGCTGCTGACCAAGGGTGCATCTCGCTATTAGTTTTATTCTCGTCTTAGCGCCCGCATTTGACCCCATTGTACCACCAATATTATCATAGGAACTGCTTATATTCCTACAGGGGTCCAAGAACAGGTTCTTCAATGGGTTAGGTCATACTTAGCTGATCGTACCCAGTTTGTGAATATTAAGGACAAGCTTTCACAAGTCAGGCCAGTAAAGTACGGGCTCCCTCAAGGATCAGTTTTATGGCCTTTGCTTTTTAAAATATACATGCCTACCCCTGGGAGACATATTAGAAAACACGGGAATCAGCTTTCATCACTGCTATGCAGACGATACTCAATTATATATTTCAACTAAACCTGATGAATGTCTGAACTGTCTAAGCTAACTGAGTGTATTAAAGATGTTAAAGACCTGGATGACAACAATTTCTTCTCTTAAACTGAGACAAAAAAGAATTATTACTTATCGGGCCTCTAAATCTGTACACAGCAGATCTCACAACTCGAACCTGCAATTAGAGGGATACAAAGTTAGCGTTAGCTCTACTATAAAAGATCTGGGTGTCATATTAGACAGCAATTTAACTTTTGAAATCATATATCCCATGTCACAAAAACTGCTTTCTTTCCATCTGAGAAATATTGCTAAATTGCAAGTGTGCTATCCATCTCAGATGCAGAAAAAACTAGTTCATGCTTTATGACTTCTAGGCTAGACTACTGTAATGCTCTGTTTGCTAGTTGCCCAGCATCCTCTATTAACAAACTTCAGCTAGTACAAAAATGCAGCTGCCTGAGTTCTTACCAGGTCTAGAAAACATGATCATATCACCCCAATTTTATCCTCCTTACACTGGCTGCCTGTTAAGTTTCGCATTGAATATGAAATATTGCTTCTTACCTATAAAGCCTTAAAAAATCTAGCTCCTGTTTATCTAACCAACCTCCTGTCTCGCTACACACACCCAACCCGCTCTTTACGATCTCAAAACTCAGGGCTTCTAGTAGTACCTAGAATAGCAAAATCGAGTAAAGGAGGCAGAGCCTTCTCATTTATGGCCCTAAACTCTGGAATAGCCTCCCTGATAATGTCCGAGGCTCCAGACACACTCTCGCAGTTCAAAAACTTGTGCATTACATAGCGATATGACGCATGAGTGTGCCCCACGCAGGATTTTGCTTTCTTGTTTTTTGTACACTAGAATAGCAGCTACACTAATTATTCTCCTTATTCTGTATTTCCACCTGGGGGTACTCATCTCGAGGCCCTCAGACTATCAGTGCCACTGATGTGATCCAGGACCAACGACGGGATGATCCCAAGGTTTTTTATAATCCTGGACCAGGCCGTATCCTGAGCAGCTGCTGTGGTGGTCATGGAAGAGTGGAGAGCATGAGACTGAATGCTGTGATGCTCCAAGGACAGACAAGTCTTCGCTGAGGTCCAGCTTCCTGCACCTAGGACTGCAGCTCTGCACAAGACGTTTGGCCATAGGAGAAATGGTCGTGTCTAACTGAGCCAGGTTTCTCTCGAGGTTTTTTAAATTCTTCACTTTCGCCAATTGGTGAAGTTTTTTCCTCGCCGCTGTCGCCACGGCTTGCATGGTTCGGGATCTGTAGAGCTGCGCATCGATAGGGAATTGCTCTTCAGTGTTTGGACTCTCAGTAGTGAATTTTACCCCACACTGACCTAGCTAAACTGAACTGAACTTAATCTCTGAAAAACTGAACTGACACTGTTTCAATTCACTATAATCTTCTATGTGACGCTGGTTTGACACAATCTACATTGTATACGCGCTATACAAATAAAGATGAATTGAATTAATTATTATTATTATTATTATTATCTTGGCATAATTTGCACAGTGGAATCATATAAGACCATAAATGTGCAATAAGTAAATGCGTTCAGTTCTGATTTCAAATAGACTTTAGAAACCGATACTGATGGCTTGATCCAGATTCTCAAATTTATATCAGCTGATAAATGTGAAGCACAGAGCATTACAGTACAGCCTGTGCTGCGTCTTTCATCAGCTCCTCTCGAGCGAATCCCAGCGTTGCTGCTAATTAAAAGGGCTTCATTGTGTTGATCCGATCCCCCTTTTCACCTCACCTTGGATCAGGTGACGCCAACAAGGGAGAAAGGGATCGAGGGATTAGCAATGCAAAACAAAGCTCTGTAGCGTGTCCTCAGTGTGCTCCTGGTCGCCACCTGGACTCTGTTATCTGACCCTAGAAGACGCACATACAGTAGATGCCAACACACTAACCTAGATCATATTCACCGACTCACCCTTCAGCCAAATAGGGGATACAGTAAGGCCCAATCCAAATTCAATGTTTTCTCTTGACCCTTGAAAACCGATTGATGAAGGGAAAGGGCTTCAAATTTACCCCTAAGGGTGCTTTTACACACTAGTCTGCACCCGTGTTCGGTGATGTCAGTGTACGGTAAGTTTAGCTACAACTGTAAATAAATCTGTTAAAAACTCCCCCACAAAATAATTGCCATTAAATTACAGAAATTTACCGTAAAATAACTGATGTTAAATTACAAAAATGTCATTAAAATAAAAATTTCAGTAAATTTCTGTCATTTAACATCTGTTTTTTACGGTAACATTCTGTAATTTAACGACTATTATTTTATGTGTTTTTTCCGGCACCCCAGCTGCCGAAAGAAAAAAAAAAGTGAAATAACAGATTTTTTTTTACAGTATATCGTGAACGCTGTCTTCTGAACTCAGGTGCGCACCCGTGAACTGTACTCGAGTCTGCCTGAAAAGGTGGTCTGGGGTACAGTTCATGTGAACTCTGGTACGGTTCACTTCAGATATGAATGCAATTGTACCAAATAACTGAAGTGAACCACAAACTGTACAACACACTTTAGTTTTCATAACGTTTATTCGTGTCTGTGTGTCTTTGTATCACCTACCTTGGCGACAAGCAGGAATAAACTAGTGCAAACGGTGATAATGTCTGCTTGTCTCCATTAAAACGACTTTTGCAGACATTGCGTGATGTTCTGAACGTTTTTATAATTTTTTTGAGCCAGATATATGCAAGTGGCTCTCTGTATTTTGGTTTTGATAACAAAACCAAAAGATTCAGTAATAGCAGAAACGACTGTGATATGTGTACATCTTCATTTTGGCGCTTTGCTTTTGTGGCCATCACCTAGCAACAGCTGTACACAAAACAGCAGCTTGATGATGGCAAGCGTTCCAGGGTTTAGAAGGAAAAAGACGATGTGAACACAACCAGCCAAGGGCTGACTGTCGAACTTGGGTTTGTTGTGGGAATACTATACAGTGTTAATATTATGGATTATAGATAGCGAAATCTTTGCGTTTTTTTAAAAGCATGACTGTAAAATATAAACACTGTTATAAATGTTTTAAAACATATGCTTGTTTATTGTCAAAAACTCTTAATAATGCCAAAAATGACTTACATTTGCATTACATTTTACACTTGCGTGTGCAGCCATGTTGCCGTTGTAGCTGCAGTATTATGTGAAATTTTTATACCCCTTGGTTTCGAGTGTGGTCCTGGAAAATCTCCATTTCAAGGGCTATCTAGCCCGTCCTCTTAAGCCTCATTAACTCAACTCGCAGGGGCAAATCGACCAAACGATTGTTCATTTCAACGGAAAGTGAGTGACCTCCGGGGGCCCTCCGTATATGTGAGCGACAGCGACCGTTCGCGACCAGGTTAGCATGTCGATCAATAAGAACAAGTTAAGAATCCTTCAACTTTATGCAAGTGACAGCCAATAGGAGCACCAGTAGAGCTCACGTGATTCCATCTCAGTTCGCTCAGAGTCTGATTGTTTCTCTGCTGTAGACCTACACACCTACATGTGTTTGCAGCAGGTCGCCACCCAGAGTGACAGGCAGCTACAAAGTTGCTTGCTAGTGAAGAGAAAATTGGGACACCCCTACCCTTTCACATTTAATTTAATTTTATTTTGTCCTCTTTTCACGGCGGCAGCAGTTTAGGAGAGAACCCCAACTCCCCAGACACTTCCTCCACGCTTCTCCAGGGGATCCCGAGACGTTACCATGCCAGCCGAGAGACATAGTCCCTCAGCATGTTCCTGGGTCTTCCCCGAGGCCTCCTCCAGTAGGACATGCCTGAAACACCTCCCTAGGGAGGCATCCAGGAGGCATCCGAAACGGATACTTGAGCCACCTCAGTTGACTTCTCTCGATTGAAGGAGCAGCGGATCTACTCCAAGCTCCTCCCGGGTGACAGAGCTCCTCACCCTATCCATAAGGGTGCGCCCAGCCACCCTGCGAAGGAAACTTATTTCGGCCACTTGTATATCCATGATCTTGTCCTTTCGGTCATAACCCAAACCAATGACCGTAGGTGAGAGTAGGAACATAGATTGACTGGTAAATCCAGAGCTTTGGCTTTCGGCTCAGCTTTTTCTTTACCACAACGGACCGGTACATCTACCACATTACTGCTGCTGCTGCACCCCTAGTAAAATGGAGGGGTAGGGCTAAGGGGGTAGAATTGGGATTGGGCCATAATTGGGCTTGTTTTGTTTGATTTTATATGTGCATAGTTAATCATGCAGTACTCGTGTAATGATGAAGCAGACCTGTTAAAATTACTTGACGTGCCATTTTTATACACATTACGTTAGTTAAGCATTATGGCATGCACATTGTTTATGAAGAGTTCAGCCAATGCATCAGTGTAATTGATGTGTTTCTTTGATTTTTCAAATTGCCAGCCAGTCTGTAATTGTAGGCCCTATTCCATAATAAATTCCAAAAAGTACAGTATGTCATGTAACTCGTGTATATGTCTCAGGAAAAGGTGCCTAAAGCAAAACAATGGCACATTTCATGTCGCGTAAAAAGCCAAACATGGGATGTCTGCATGAATTTGTCTGGCTCGTGCACTGGCTCAGACGTAACATAACCTGTTTACGCTGTCGTCAGGTTTTAGATACATTAATCATACAACGAGACCTTAAGAAAGCCCACTCCTGCAGAGAAATAACAAACTTCCATATTTATAAGGCTGTAACTGGGTCTTATAGACTCGGTGCACTTCATAGCAGCACATTTGTCATGACTGCAGAAACAAAAAAAATAAATAAATGAGGAAGTTATTGCATGACGCGTTATACAGCAAAAGGCAAGATTTCCTTTGAGATTTAGTTATATTTTCAATAAAGTATCAAAGTTTTCTTATGTTTTATTATCTATCTATCTGTCTATTCTGTCTGTCTGTCTGTCTGTCTGTCTGTCTGTCTGTCTGTAATGTTCTTGTAAATTGCTGTTAAGTCATTTTACAGTTTTTTCCAGTCGCTTTGGTGCTTTTCTCACAACACTGTTTACATTTGCACAACAGTTCATGCATTTCTCAAAACAATTAGTCATTTGTGCACATCATAGTAGCAGTTTCTCATTCCTTTCAACAAATTGCAAATGCTTTTGGACATGCATCAATGCTTTCATACAACTCTCTGCTGTTTATAATATTCTCATTTGCTTATGTCATGTCAGTCAAAATTACTGAACTTGTGAATGCTGAATAGTCATTCCATATAAAACTAATAGTCCTCATTTCATTACTTGAGTCATTACATACTAAAATGTTGAACTAGTTGTCAAAATCTGTCAAGCAAATTTTATTTAAAATTTTTTAATCATTTTTTTCTTAAAATGTCTTTAAAATTGAACAATTTGATGAATGATTTACAGACCTGTGTATGTTGTAGGTTCAGTTCCAATATGTACTGCAATTTTCTTAAAGTTGTGCACAGCTCTACCCAAAGGGACTTTATGTTTGTTGTAAATAAGGGTGTATTTATTCTTTTGCACAATGCTGTGAATAAATTAGAATTGCAAAGAGCAAATGCAGTAAAAATGTGAAACATATTCAGTTCTTGTACTCGGATACCTCACTAATGCAGTGATGTCTAACTTACGTAGCTTTCAAAGGGCTGTGCAAATATTATATAGTGCTGTCTTCTTTTCAGGAAGTGTCACCAAAAATCTGACTTTTTGCATTGGAAAAAATGTGCAGAGAAAACTGTCATAATGAAAACATGACAAAGCTATTTGACTATCATGTTCATAAACAATGGTGTCAGGACTTTTCATTTTGATGACACTGACACTTTCATTGTCATGAATACTTGCTTTTGAGGAATGAGCTCTCCATTTTGAGCAAGTGACACGCTTTTGCAGGTTATCCACTAGGTTTTGCAAGTTTGCACTAATTGTTTCGAGAACTGCATTAACTGTTGTGCAAATGTAAATAGTGTTGTGAGAAATGCACCAAAGCGACTGAGAAAAACTGTAATAGAGTATTAATGTAAATGTGCACAATGTTGCTATTAACCAACACAATACCAAACCATAACCAACCAATATTCAATAGATCTCAAATCAAATCAAATCAAATCACTTTTATTGTCACATCATCAGCAGCACGTGTGCTATGATGAGTGAAAAGCTTAGATCTGAGCCTGTATCTGAATTTAAGTCTGTGAATATGTGAATTTAAGCCTATTTAAGTGAAATGTATACATCATGTGAAACATAAATAGATAAGTTTTCCATTGTTTTTTAGTTTGTTGTGATAGCAAAATGTTGGACCAAAATACAACTATTTGAATATCTGGAATATGAGAGTTCAAATAAAATCTCAAAAGTTGAAAAAGTACTTACTAGCAATGCATATTACTAACTAAAATTAAGTTTTGTATATTTATAGATAGAAATCTACAGTATTGCTTCATGGAAACTGATCTTTACTAATGATTTATACCATAAAATAAAATTCTACAATCTTGAAATGTTTGTGTTTCTTCCCACAAATATAACCATGCAACTTAAGATTATTGTAATTATTTTAATACATATTCTTGAGACTACATGTATATTACACACACACTACTGGTCAAAAGTTTGGGGTTCAGTTTTTTTTTTTTTCATGTTTTCCTTTTAGTGTACTTGCTTTCTTATTGCATATAGTTTCAAATGAAATTATTACTCCAGTAATTATTGATTGTATTACCATCATAATAATAATAATAATAATAATAATAATTAATATTACAGTGGGCGACGCAGTGGCACACAGTAGGTAGTGCTGTCGCCTCACAGCAAGGAGGTCGCTGGGTCGAGGCCTCGGCTGGGACAGTTTGGCGTTTCTGTGTGGACTTTGCATGTTCTCCCTGCGTTTCGCATGGGTTTCCTCGGGTGCTCCCGTTTTCCCCCCGGTAAATTGTCCATAGTGTATGAGTGTGAATGAGTGTGTGTGGATGTTTCCCAGAGATGGGTTGCAGCTGGAAGGGCATCCGCTGCGTAAAAACGTGCTGGATAAGTTGGCGGTTCATTCCGCTGTGGCGACCCCGGATTAATAAAGAGACTAAGCCGAAAAGAAAATGAATGAATGAATGAATTTTACAGTGGGGTGGCTCAGTGGGTATCACAATCGCCTCACAGCAAGAAGGTCACTGGTTCGAGCCCCGGCTGGGTCAGTTGGCATTTCTGTGTGGAGTTTGCATGTTCTCCCAAGGTTTGCGTGGGTTTCCTCCGGGTGCTTCAGTTCCCCCACAGTCCAAAGACATGCGGTATAGGTGAATTGAATAAACTAAATTGGCCATAGGTGTATGTGTGTGAATGCAAGAGTTATGGGTGTTTCCCAGTTTTGGGTTGAAACCCATCTTTAAAATCACTGGAATAAATTATTAAATGAATTTATAAACTACTTCTGAAAAGTTATTTTATAGGCAATAACATTTCACATTTTTACAATTTGTAATGTATTTTTGATTAAATAAATGCAGCCCTTGGTGAGCAGGATAAGCTTATCGTACTGACCCCAAACTTTTGACCAGTAGTTTATATGTCAGTTGGGACGTCGCCAGCGGGAAGAAGAAAATAGCCACACAAATCCCCTATATATATATATATATATATATATTATATAGATATAATATAATTATATATATATATCATATATATATATATATATATATTATATATAAACACACACACAGTGGAGGAAATAAGTATTCAACAGCTACTGTATGAGCTTTTACTGCCTTTCTACACCTCCCTTTCTTCATGTGTTCAGTACTTTTTTCCTGTGTCATTTAATTTCATTACACATATCTTCATTTGTAAACTAATTAGGCTTGTTTCCTTTTCATATACGCATTTTATTGGTTGTTACCAACATCTGGTAAAACTTTCAAGTCAATAGCACCTTTGGAAATGTGTTTTCTGAGAACAATTGTGACGTGTTGAACACTTATATCCCCCACTGTATATAATGTTATTATAAAAACCTATACAGTACTATACATAATGCTTTTGTAAGATTGCAGCACATTTTGAAGAATTCTAAACAACTTAGTAGTTGGGTACTTCCTGTTATTACTACTGTATCTCCTATTGTTTAAAATTAGGTATGTTTCTTTTGTTGGGTCGTCCTCAGTAGTCATTTAAAAGATCTCATTTGTGTTTTTCCTTTCCTTTTGGGTGGAAGTAGGAGTAGGAAACCCATGCTGTGATAAGAGTAGGGTGGCAAGTAAATATAGCATGTTGGCTTGTCCTCCTGATTTCCTTATGCATCCATAAGAGACATTGTTCTTTCTCCAATTCCATTCTTTCCAACATTCAGAACATTTCACCTTTCTTTGGGAGGTTAATCGCTGCCCTGTGGCTTCTTCTTGCTTGAACAGAATTGAAAAGCTCTCCACAATTTCTATCCTTACCACATGCAACCTTCCTGATTTATCCAGCAGCACAATGTATCGGCACATAGAAGCCAAGAAATCCAGACTGCATTTCCAGACTGCTCTTCAGTAAAGCGTGCTGCGTTGTGATGTTGACTGGAATGGCAAACAAGCACGCTATTTAGGTGGCACCCTGTCCATCACCGCTGTAGCTTCTTGATCCAGCAGGCCGCATGGTGTGCCGGGGTCATGAATAATTCCCTGCTCAAGTCGCTGACTTTGCCCCCCGTCTGTTTGCATGTCATCTCTTAGCATGGCACTTTGGCACTCGGACTGCGTTAATTATTTATGATCTTCATCATCGCCTGCTTTGCTTGACTGAGCTGTGCTGTTCAAGTGTGTGTGTGTGCGAGTGTGCATTTTTAAGTTTTGTCTGCGGTCATGTGAGAATATATTGCGCCATGGCGTTTGCAGCTTTTTTCTTTATAATGAGGAGCTTTTCATTAATTTATCAACGTACTGAATGGACAAACTCGTTTATTACTTATTTAGAGCCGTTTGTTGTGGGCCACCGAGAAACAAGACAGTCTCATGCTGCGCTTCCTTACTGTCGCTATCACAAGGATGAGCCATTTATCAGCATTTATATTTGATGGAGTATCCGAATGCATTTCGTCTTTGTCGGTTTCGATAGGTTGATATGGTTTCATCATGTCCACAAGTGTACTGAAAGAGGAGCGCTAGCTAAATGAGATAAAAGTCTATTATTGTAATAAATCAGTGTCAGAGTTTGCAGTAGTATTTAGTTAAAAGTGCATGTGTTTAGCTTTTTTACCAGATAAAATCGATAAAACTTTAATGATAAGTTTCCAAAGTCTCCCACACTCATTGGAAATATGTGCTTCAGCCTAGGCCTGAGTGATACAGCAAAAAATAAAAAAAAAATCACCATATAATGTTTCATATCATTCAGTATCAATAATTATTGAATATTTTTTTACAATCCATTTAGGAATATTAGAATTTTTTTTATTTATTTGACCACTTTATTTTAATTTACCAACATCACCAAGGCAAATAGTGTTTATTGTCAAAAAACAAAAAAATCTTGTCTCTTCTGTCTTATAATAAAATAAATATAAGTGTTAAATAGACTTTTAAACTTGATAATTAAATGTTACAAAGTAAATTTGTGTGCAATGGTAAAGTGTAAACGCTGAACAATCAAAGCAAACTTTAAGGTAGATCAACATCTGTTAAGGTGTGAATAATATTGATAAACCTCAAACTCTGTAAACAAAACAAATTGTGATGATCAAATCTGAGATTTCAAATAAAGGAACCAACCATTATTATTCAAATACATATTACAACATTACAAATTGTGAAGTTGAGTGACTAAATTACCTCATGCTAAAAAATCTTTCAGAAGGGGTACTAGTGGCTGGGATGCACAAGAAAAGAAACCAAAAAGCCACTCTGGCGACATCCTTAGATCCTTTTTTTATTTACAGTCTCCTCATTGCTTCTTGTCATGGCACTACTTTTCACGTGTGTTGTTATTCTGACCTGAGGTGCGATGACGAAACCCAACTCGATTCCCTTCACAAATTGCTTCACGTGAAAAGTGTGCGGTGTGTGGTTTCATTTATCATTTCAATGCGCTTTGTGTTCGAGCTTCCCCCGCGTCTCTCGTAACTAGGCGACCATCAACCATTTGTCAGAGGATGACAAACGGACAAGCCTGCTGCGGTTCCGATATAGGTTTTATTTATGGAGAAAATGAAAAAGCACTGCAGTGTTTGTGTGCTCTGTGTTTGTCTGTGGTAATTCGTTTATCGTTATTACTGAAACTGCAATGCATGCTCTCAGGAGCCACATTTTAAGAAAATTATAGCGCATCATACCGAAACTTCATACCAACCTTTTTTTATTGTTATTGACTGGTGTTCGGTCAAGAAATACAGATACCGTTTAATCAGCCCAGCCCTACTTCCGCCTATATATTTGTGCAACTGAAAACCGTAGTTAAACACTTGACAGCATTTTCTATGTAAAATGAATGCTATGGCGCCGTATGACCACAACAACTTTTGTTTCTTTTCAGACTAATGGTATTTATAGTGACATATTATTGACAAATAAAAGATTATTTTCTTTTAGTTCTTTGCACAACACCAAATAAATACCACAAAACAACTTAAATGTGTGTATGATTTGTTATCAAATACGTTTGCCTCACCTGGTCAATTTGCTTGGTAGCTCACCTTGTACGGAGGTAAAAACTATGTAAAATTAAGGTAAAACTACATCCAACTACATCTACGTCAGGGATATGTACAACAAGTCATCTGATAACACATTCATCCTGCTTTAACAGAGAGAGAGAGAGAGAGAGAGAACAACATTAAAAATGAAATTTATAGCAACAATATGTGAATATATATGAACAATATATGAAAAATTAAAGGTATTTTTAATCAAGATATTGAACACATTAAAAATGCCTGGGGCGACATGGTGGCTCAATGGTTAGCACTATCACATCACAGCAAAAAGGTCGCTGTTTTGAGTTTTCCACACAGTCCACACATGCGGTATAACTGAATTGGGTACATAAAATTGGCCATAGTGTATGAGTGTGTGTGTGTGTGAGAATGATAGCGTATGGGTGTTTCCCAGTACTGGATTGCGGCTAGAAGGGCATATGCTGCGGAATAGTTGGCGGTTCATTCTGCTGTGGTGACTGAATGAGTGAATGAATAAAAATGCCTGAAAAGAATGGATGCTTTTTTTCTCATAAGCGGAATTAATCATTAGTTGAGTAAACTTTAGAATGGAAACTTCCATCAATGTCATTTTTTGTGTTTCATACGCTCCTAGCAAAAATAAACAAAAAAGTTATGGTGTTTCTAAGACTTTACAAAAAAGGCATAAAAATTAGACTGATTTTGTTGGCCAGAAAAAAGAAAATACAAAAGTAAACACACCAAAATAATATATATTTTGTAACCTCATAAATGCTATTACTGTCAATGAAGCACTTTTAAAAAAATTTGTTCAATGTTTGACAATCTCAACTGAAAAATTATAGCGTCTTGAAGGGGGCAGGGCTAGATACTAGAGAGCATTTGATTGGTCAAGATTTGATGCGAAACTGAAATACAGTATGATCAGATTACTCCAGTTCATTCATCATTGCATTGGCTCCCTATTAGATATCGTAAAAATGTTAAAAAAAATTTGACTACTACAAAGCCCTGAACGGCTTAGCCCCCCAGTATTTGAGGGAGCTCCTGGAGTATTATAGCCCATCACATCCACTACACTCAATTAATTCTGGACAACTGATTATTCCCAGAATATCAATATCAGCGGCAGATCTTTCTCATATCTGGCACCTAAACTCTGGAACGGCCTTCCTAGCACAGTTCGGGAAGCAGACACACTCTGTCAGTTTAAAACTATATTAAAGACACATCTCATTGCATTAGCATACAAATAAAACACAAATTCTGTTGAAATCCAAATCCTCTAAAGGATTGTTAGTCTGCATTATTTAGGGCAACCAGGGCTGGGAACACTTCCTTAAAGACATTATAATTTCAAAAGGCATCTGCGCTTATGTTAGTCTGTTTTTATTATTTCCGAGGTTTCCATAATCCTGGACCAGGCCGTATCCTGAGCAGCTGCTGTGGTGGTCATGGAGGAGTGGAGAGCATGATTCCTGTATGACCCCAGTGACAGACGAGTCTTCGCATTGATCCTGAAGGGCCAGCCTGTACACCAGCCGGTGACCTCTCCCACCTGCAGCTTCTCCACGATGGGTGGAGTAACAACTTTTTTACAAAAAACCCCATAACTTTGTGCAAATTATATAGTTTTTCACGCACACACATTTAAATAAAATCTAATTTTATGTTTTGATAAAAACATGCACTTGTTTACCATATTAATTGAATTATATGTAAACGGCATGTATCTGATTTATAAGTCGTGACGTATCGGTGACGTATGGAATACTGTTTCCAAGTCCAAGCCGCTACTCATTTAAAAAAATATTCGTTTTGAGAAAAAAATTGTCACTGGACTAAATTTGAACAATTTATAAAAAATGTATCACTTTCTGGCCATCTAATTTAAGGCATGGATATTGCAATCGTGATTTTCGAAAGTATTACAGAGCTTTGTAATCATTTATTATTACCATTTGATGAGTCTCTCCATATTTGATATAGCGCTTGGACCGGAAGCGTCTTCGCATGACGTCACATTTAACAAGCGGATAAAGGCTATGTTTCCTTCACAAATATGACTGAGAATATTTCATATTCTATTCTAAAACATACAAACCACTTACAAAAATCTAACCTGTCTTCTAATATCATATATAAATTATGTAAATCGTTAGGCTAATGGTTGTAATTTACAGTAGGCCATTTATTAAGAAATAAAAAATTCCTACTTAATAATGATAATAATAATAATAATAATAATTATTATTATTATTATTATTATTATTATTATTATTATTATTATTATTGTTATTACTACTATTATTATTATTATTATTAAGTAGGATATTGTTTATTTATTTTATTTTTTGAAAAGTCATTCATTTAAACCACTGCAGAAATGCATTTCTTAATAAATAACCTACTATAAATTAAAACCATTAACGTATGCTCTATATTTGTGTTTTCACAAGCTTTGGAGACAAAATGTAAATTCCACTATCAATATAAAGATCGCTTAAACTGAACTGTAAAAATACTTTAAAAGCAAATTACACCTAAGAGAGATGACTTTAAGGGTTTTATTTATTTATTTTTTTAAATCATTCCACATTTAAATGTTGGAACCTTTGAAAGGAATAGGGCATATGGGGGATATTTGGAAATAGAAAGCAACCAGGAACTATGCTTCTAACTACAGCTCAAGAGACATTAAAGTTTGCGATGCAGTTTGCGAATGTTCGTTGGAACGATGGATTTGGGAAACGACAAATCAACAAACTATGTTTGTAACAACAGAACTTTGACCTTAGTTGGCTAACGATGGTTTTTGGAAACGTACCCCTGGTCGATAAAAGACTGATAAAAAATCTAGGTATTCAAAGTTTAGAGGAGGAAAATAAGTCTTTCAGAAAAAGATGTTGCATGCGCGGTTAATTCAAAAGGTCATGCAATGTAAATGAGAAAGTGGAGGGAATCAATGGTCCCAAAAAGTGACGGTGGTCTCTACAACTCTCTCATGCGACTTTCCCGCTATCATATCGTGCCTGCGGTTGGCCATCAGATGGATCTGCACTTTGTTTTTCCTGGATCTCCCAAAACCTGCTTAATCTTCATAATCATCAGAGCAAACAGGACTCAAAAGCGCAGCCTAAAGCCTGTATTAATAAAAGAGCTTTTCAGCCTCACGTCTCGGATGGGTTCTGTTTTATCTTTGTGTGGAGGTATACAGTCCAGACAAAGAGCAAGTGATTTTTAAAGCGAGGCAGAGCTCAAGGCCAAACGCCCTGGGTAAACATATCAAAATCTGCGTTTAATAGACTCATTTGTCCCTGTCATGAAACAGACCGCTTCTTTTAAGATCTGATTAAGAGGTATTTTATGAACAGCTGTCACTCTGACTGGAAGTATGTTGTTTACGGAGCCATTCCTTTTCAAGTGCCAGACTGGAAAAACAAAATTGGCCAATTTGAGAACAGGCAACCGTCCCATTTATGACACTTGGGATACTGACACAACTGTTCTGAAGGAAAAAAAGCAACAGCAGCTCTTCAAAAAGACTATGTTTGCTCTCAAAGAAACTTACAGCTCATTCATTCATTCATTCATTTTCTTTTCTGCTTAGTCCCTTTATTAATCAGGGGTCGCCACAGGGGAATGAACTGCCAACTTATCCAGCATATGTTTTACGCAGCAGATGCCCTTCCAAGCTTTTTTTTTTTTTCCTTTTTTAAATTTGTACTATATTACAAACTGACTACTTTTACATCATTGCATTTCTGAAGACTGAACAGATTATGTTCCAACTTATGCACATTTAATGTACAACAAGGGAACATCTTAGAGAGCTTTAATTTAGACAAGTGTAGTAGTTGCAGGATCTTAAATTGTATTAAACCATGCCTGATACACAGAACTAGAATGAACTTGTTCTTGTGCTTCCTTCTATTGCCAGTTTTCAATTTCTGCTCTGTGTTAGGGTTGGGCCGATAGACGATGCCATCGTCCATCGCCGATGGCCGATAGACATTACGATGCTGAGCCGGCATCACGATTCATCGCCAGCTCGTGAAAAATACACACTCAGGCCCCGTTTACACTAATACAGCTTACATTTAAAATGGCATTTTAAAACGAAAATGACCCACGTCCACACTGGCGTTTCATCTAGCATTTCTGAACAGCCCTCCGTCCACTGAAAATGCACATCACGTGACCACAGCCACACACACACAGCCACAGACACACACACTGTCATGCGCTCGTCTGAGCTCCAGAGAACAGTGTACGTCGGACAGTTTATCAAGGATGATAGTAGATCGCGTCTCACTATAGTTGTTAAACGTGATATTTAATTAATCTTGTCTCTATCCAGAGCTTAATTTGTGCCGGAACACGCCGGATCCGGATCCGGCACCTCATTTTACCGATCTCCCTCCTCAACCGCCCCCCTCCCCTGTCCACTGTTCATTTTCACTTTGTTCCGCGACTCCCCAACCCTCTTCACTTTCGTCCGCGACACCTCAGCGCCGCTCACTTTCGTTTGCGACACCCCTCCGCCATCCACCGCACCAAACAAATGACTGACATGAATCACTCTGCCTACTCATGCCAGAGTCCCGCGGAAAAAGTGATTGACAGGTGGTAATTTGTGTGTAACTTATCTTTATTTATTTATGATTTGGTTATGGGTAAAACAAAGACCAGGTAGTTGAAACGGTAGGCTACAAATAATTAATTCGTTATGAATGAATTAATTATTCATAAATAATTTATTTACCTCCGCCTATGAAGACGATGTCATCGTCCATCCCGATGTTTCACATTAGACATCGTACGATGCTAAATTGGTCAACATCGTCCAACCTTACTCTGTGTAATGAACATTTTTAGTTACACTTTTTTATTTATAAATGTGAAATCTGCTATAAAACGTAGGCTTCGAAATAAAGCTGCGAAAAAAAGAGTATACCAATCATTTGGGCTAAATTACACAAATGTGCACTGATTAAATGTGATATTGAAAACCGTTTATTTGCTTATCACCAAGTTATTCGAGAAAATTGTACATCATGCAAGTCATTGCCGATTTGAAATGATAGATGTATATTTTGACATATGGATTATTGCACGTGTTTACGCACTTGTGGGCTCATTAGTACATTCTCAATCCTTAAAATGGACAGCTTAAAATAGATGTCGTTGATGAAGATTGTAATGCGGTTGAGCTGAACAGCTGGAACGGAGCCTGCGCGAAACCCAACCTGTGGAATTTAATTTTGATGCGAGTCAGGTTAACACACTGTTTAAGTTCATAATGAACACTGTCAGATTCCAGCCTGACTGCGGAGGGTTTTTTTAAACAAACACAGCGAGTGGATCGACGGGACTCGAGGGAATGCAGATGAAAACGAAAACAAACCAAAGCCAAGGAAAGAAGGATTGCCGGTGGCTGTCAAGAGCCCTAAAGCTGTGATACATTTGCAAGTGATAAAACGAGAGAAGGAGAGAGATAAAGGTTGGGTTAAAAATCCAATTCTTGCTCGAGAGGTTTTTTTTTTTTTGCACACGGACCGTCCAAAATATCCATTCCATCCATGTATTGCTGATTCTCTTTCCAGCAGTGCTCAACAAACGCTCGTTAACCAGCCAAATTAGAAAAGCAAACTCCCGACAGGCTTCTGCACAATCCAGAAAATAATAAACCCACAATGAGGAGCATCTTCTGAGGGCCTCGGAGCATCCTGGACCAGAGACAGATAAGCTAAGACAATAAGGCTGGATGGAGCGGCACCGATAAGACTGCGGCCAGCGGAGGATGAGGACTGCTGTCTGCTGCCACAGTCTTTAGCCTTTCTGGAGCCACTAAACACTTTGCATTTTGATTATTCCTCATAAAGTCATTTAT
Source organism: Danio kyathit (assembly GCA_903798195.1). Taxonomy (NCBI): domain Eukaryota; kingdom Metazoa; phylum Chordata; class Actinopteri; order Cypriniformes; family Danionidae; genus Danio; species Danio kyathit. The sequence continues at coordinate 41,324,739 of LR812530.1, forward strand.
GTAGCATTAACTAACAACTGAGTGTCATAATTCTAGACTAATACACTTTGTATTGCATTGTAGAATTACAGATTGTAGGATTGCAAATAGACTCACAGTCTGGGAAAGGCTATGTAAAAAAAATGTTTATTAAAAGTGTGCTTTATAAAATCCATTATTCAAATTAAATAAACAGAATTCTAAAAGCATAATAATAATGTAAAAACGAATTCACTCTCTTTGTACTGAAAGGCTATTTGTGTAATTTCGGCATTATGCATAAAAATAACCCAGGCTCATTCTGAAAGCGTACCCCTATATACATTTCTGGAGAGCGCCAAATATGTCCCAGGAGTTACATTTTTTTTTTTTGCAGTTTTTGTTTTCGCGAATCCACCAAAGCCCGCTGTGTATGCTTTTTTTAGATCTCAAATTTCTGTGCTATTTGCTCCTTCTGTTCTCACGTAAATCCTCCAGAGGCCGCTGTCGACTTACTGACTGACTAACTGACTCACCCACCCTCCTCCTCCCAGCCAACAGTTTTCAAAACTAATCCAGAAAAAGAAAAATTCTCGCATGATTTTTACCATGTTTTCAGATTTTACCACATTCTCAACCTGTTATTTACTTGTTTATTTTATTTTTTGGTTTCTGTTTTTGTCTTACCTGCTTTCTAGAACCCTTTTTCACCAGACTCGAACTCCATCATTGTGGTCAACTCCTCTCTGTGTCTCAAGTCCGCCGACGTACATAGCGAGCTAACTGGACAATCTGGTAACATCGGAAAAGCCATCCATACGGAGGTAAGCTGTCAGCTGGTAAGCGCGTAAAGGAACTGCGTCATACCGCCCAGTAGCGTTCCAGTAGTAACGTGCCTCTGGCTGCATAATTCGCGATTTCCAGAAATGTATATAGGGCTACGTTTTCAGAATGAGCCTATGTTGCATAAAATTATGATGCAGATTTTTAAGCAATTTAACAATTTAATTTTAATAATTTAACTATTTCAATATTTCTCATAAAGTAATTTTTGTAGAATTAACTAACAACCGAGTGTCATAATTTTAGACTAATACGCTTTATATTGCATTGTAGGATTGCAAATAGTCTCACAGTCTGGGAAATGCTATGTAAAAAATGTTTATTATTAAAAGTGTGCTTTATAAAATCCATTATTCAAATTAAATAAGCAGAACTATAAAAGCATAATGTCACCGATAATAAAGTAAAAACTAATTCACTCTCTTTGTACTGAAAGACTATTTGTGTAATTTTGGCATTATGCATAAAATCAACCCAGGCTCATTCTGAAAACGTACAGCTTTATACATTTCTGGAGAGCGCCAAATATGTCCCAGGAGCTACGTTTTTTTTTTTTTTTTTTTTTTTTTTTTTTTTTTTTTTTTTTTTTTTTTGCAGCTTTTGTTTTTTACGAATCCAACAGAGGTCGCCGTGTACGCTTTTTCAGATCTTAAATTTCTTGCTAGTGTCATTCGCGCCCGCTGTCCTTGCATAAACCCACCAGAAGCTGGACCGATCGACTGACCCACCCTCCTCTTTCCTTATACCCGACCAATAGTGTTTTCAAAAGCACCGATTGACCCGCCCACCCACTTCCCTAAAGCCAACCAACAGTTTTCAAAAGCAATCCAGAAAAAGAAAAGCCCTCACCTGATTTTTAACACGTTTTCAGATTTTACCACATTCTCACCCTATTATTTACTTGTTTATTTAATTTTTTGGCATCTGTTTTTGTCTTACCTGCTTTCTGGAACCGTTCTTCGCCAGACTCAAACCCCGTCATTGTGGTCAAATCCTCTCTGCATCTCAAGTCCGCCAACGTACATGGTGAGCTAACTGGACAATCTGGTAACAGCGGAAAAGCCATCCATACGGAGGTAAGCTGTCAGCTGGTAAGCGTGAAAAGGAACGGCGTCATACTGCTTGTGGCTACTATTTCGCGATCTCTAGAAATGTATATAGGACTACGTTTTCAGAATGAGCCTGGGTTGCATAAAATAATGATGCAGATTTTAACAATTTAATTTTAATAATTGAACAATTTTAATATTCCTCAAAGTCATTATGTAGCATTAACTAACAACCGAGTGTCAAAATTCTAGACTAATTCTAGATTTCTAGACTTACACACTTTGTATTGCACTGTAGGATTGCAAATGGAATCACAGTCTGGAAAATGCTATGTAAAAAAAAAAAAAAGTTTATTATTAAAAGTGTGCGTTATAAAATCCATCATTCAAATTAAATAAACAGAACTATAAAAGCATAATGTCACTAATAATAATGTAAAAATGAATTCACTCTCTTTGTTTTTGAAGGCTATTTGTGTAATTTTGGCATTATGCATAAAATAATGATGCAGAAATATCATTATATACATCATATAACAACGAAAAATTACACAAATCACCTTTAAATTGAGGAAATCTGATCATTGTTTATTTTGCATTGTAATTGTGTCTTTCTCTTACTCATACACACATTGTACACTGTTTAACTTTCACTATAGAAGTTGTAGACTTTCAGAAGCTTGCCATTAAGTCTCAGTTAGACATTTATTTGATTGTTCTGTGAAACCAAAAAGCCAATTCAATCGTATTCTGCACATTTCCACGATAACAGCCCTGTTGTTATGTAATGAGCAATATTTTTGAGATCCCACTCATATATTGTTTCTTATATAAATTTCATTATGAAAAAACACTTTCTGTGAACTGAATGGTAAACATTTAAATGTGCACATTTCAACTTCAGACCACATTAAAGATTTCAGAAAAGGCATTGTGTTAAAATACAAAGGAAATGACCCTCCCTCCACAAGCAAAAAAAGGTGAAGGGAGGCGTTTAGTGAAACTTATTAAAAATAGGTAAACTGTATATGTGTACTTAATTATTCTAAAATAAATAATCTTTTTAAAAAATACACTTATATTGTTTTGATAATTTCTTTCAAATAATTTCAAAGGTATATAAGCAGCTAGTTTGACTACATTAAATATGGCAGAAGGACTAAACTGATCTCCAACTAAAGACACAGTGGACAGTTCATCCAAATGCATAGTTCTAGAGATCTCTTTAGCTTTCAGGTGTCTCTTCCACCCAATTTGAATGTTATCATTTGATTGAATGGGTGTTTTCAGGGGTTATCAGCTGATAGATATGGGCCAGTAGGGGCCTTCTGAGCCTACTGTTATCATCCATCCACATGGTTAATCAGCTATACTAATAGAGAAGACTTCAGATCTGTTTTACGTTACTGTGACGGCTGGGTTTAGGGCTGGGGTAGGGGTAGACGTTAATAACATACAATTAATGGGAAATTTAATAAATAATATTAAATAATTATTGTTAACTTCCAGCCACAGCCGTATGTGACCTATAGCTGATTAACCTTGTGGATGGATGATAACAGCCTTCTGAGCCTACTAGTAGGTGCAGAAGGCCCCTACTGGCCCATATCTATCAGCTGATAACCACAAATAACGCCCATTCTATTGAGTGATACCATTCGAATCGGCTGTCTCTTCTAGGTACTTTTGTGGTATTGCTGTTTAAATGTCAAAAAATGGCCAATGCCTGATTGGGTATAGTTAATACCCAATCTAATAGAATAGTTAATGTCAGCAAAGGTAACATCTGACCTCCTTTTCATCTGCCTAATCAAGTTGTAAGGACATACAATTACCACCTTTAAATCTGGAATCTAAATAAATTCTGGAACAGTAATGGCAGTGTGAACACATTTACTTTTAATTTCTACATCTGCTCATAGTGTTCTGTACCTAACTTGAGTTGAATGTGGACGTTTTTGTCATTTTCCACAGTCGGATTGGACCACTTTTTCTTGGAGACAAGAAATGTTATCAAGTTGTTGCTGGTGAGGTCACAGTAAGGTTGTTTCTCCCTTTTTCCGACATTCAGGGTCTATCTCAGAGTCTACTGTTAGTCATCCCAACCAAATTTCCTGCCAGTCATCTGGTAGAACTTCATGTTGAAAGGCCTGTAGAAGTCTCGAAGTCTTTGCACGATCTCCGGGTCAATGTTTGGATGGGTTCGCCCTTTGGTTTTACCCAAGCAATGAGGTTTGCTGCTGCCCTCTGCCTTTTTAAGGCAAGGGAAGCCCTTGGTCTGGTTGAAGTAGAAGTGTTTGTCTGTAATAATCCTCTTCAGGCCTAAGAAGTCCTGCACGCGGCCCAGCTCTCCGGCCGGGTCGCTGATCAGCCTCTCTCCACTCACGAACAGGATCTGGCTCATAGGGAAGAACTGCAGCCAGTTGTCCAGGTGTTTGGCGTAGATGCCGATCTGAATTGCGCTCCACGAGGTGTCGATCAACCCTGTAGTCCTGTTTTTAAACGTCAGGCTCTCAAAAGTAGGAATGTCAGGCTTCTTGGACAGAGTCTGTGTGTAGTCAGAGATGGCTCTTGTGACGGGATCCCGGACCACCACTATCAGCTTGGTGTCACGGGACATGGCATAGATTCGGGACGGAGCTTCACGAGTGACAAAGTAGCTTGGTGTTTTCTCCATTGTGATTTGGCCCTCCAGGGTCTTCGGCATCAGGTCCCTGTACAGAAAGAGAGAGAGAGTAATTGTAGGAGCAGGTGTTTGCTACATTCTGGTTCAATTAAGAGGAGTTAAAATATATGACTTATTGAATCCTACCTATTGAACTATTGAAAATATACTTTACTGTATATTTTTTAGAAAATAAATGTTTTTTTTATTGCTATCAATGATGCCATGAAGAACATTTAACATCTTTAATGGCCCGTTTCCTCTGAGTGGTACGGTCAAAAGGTCCCAAAAAGCAAACCATACCATACCACTTTTTGTGTACTCTTTCCAGAGGGTACCTAGCACAGCAAAAGGGTACCAAAAAATGAAGCAAGAAGCGCAGCGGAATGCTTTTGGTTTACAGAGATATGTCACTGGCTTGTGCACAAGCAGGAGAATGAAAACAAAAGAATTGCCATTTTTAAATACACAGCCGAGACATTATATATACATATAATAACAAGCCATGGTCAACCCGAGCTTAAACCAATCTTGTCGTGGTCTTGATGAGCAGCCACAAAGCCAAGAAGAAGAGCAGAACTACCCTGTGCCTCGTAATTGTTAACAAGGACGTCTAAAGCGCGAGCTGTTTCACTTTCTCGAGAGAGCTTGCTTGTGTGTCTATGTTTGAAATAACAAACTTCTTGAGCTGATGATAATAACGTGCACATGATAGTTGATGTGCTTCTGACATTCAGTCCTTTCAGAAACGGACAAACACAAGTGAAGCGTTAAAAAACAAAGGAGAGGCCCAACAAAACAAAGGAGAAAATGATTCGTTCAGCAACCTAAAACATGAACAAACTGCTGTTTAACTACTATCATCATCTTTTGGACTAATATGAACTTGGAATGACGGAATTACCTTTTAACAAGAGGTTACACGTGCTGGTGAAGAATAAAGATACAGATAAGAGGTTTGCACTGACTGTAGGCTATATGTTGCTTGTAGTTTTTGAACCCAAATAAGGGCTGAATACGTTTAATGCCCCCTGACTACATAAAGGGCGGCAATGTGATCGTGCACACCAACGCTCAAAACGGCAGGCGTATAAGCGTAATTTTTTTAAGAAACGCCTCATGCTCGTTTTTTGTTTTGACGCGCCGTGTCAAAACCTCCACCAATCAGATTGCCACTTTTGTTCACGTGCACGGAGCTGCTGAAGTTACCGTAAACAGCACTTGGAGGCACTCAAGCGCAAAACTGTCAATGCGAGCGCACATTGAAGATGCAATAGAGGCGATATGAATGTGGAGCTGCTTATTGCACTGGTAAGCAATCATTTTTTCATCACTAGAGCTGGAGCTGCTACTTGAATCATCCATGCTTGTTCGAATCGCCAGTAACTTTAACAAGCATGACAAATTTCTGTCTTATTCTTCTGTGTTACAAGCGGGTGTCAGAAGCTTAAAGTTGTGTAGCGCCATCTATCGTCAAGGAGTGATTTTGCATACTCTTCTGCTCGACGCCAGTGAAAATCACTTGGGTTTGAATCCGGAAAAACATCTCAAAACGCTGACAATAAACGCAAACGAAAAGCATCCCGGTGTGTACGAGCCTTTAATGTATGCTGTGCGTAGTTTTTCTGTAATTGTACATTGGTACCCTTTTGGCAGTGGAAATGCAAGCCTGATAAAGGTGACCCACACCAACCCGTATCATACCGTACTGTACCATTCAGTGGAATCGGGCCATTAAGTAAATGTTTTCATAGTAGAAATTTTAACATCCTTAGAACTTTTTCATTACAATATTATTTGGGCAATCTAAAATGGTTCTTAAATGAAATTGCTGCAAACCTCCTTTGAACAGATTTCATTGTGTCTTTTTTGTAATTTTACAGCATTTTGTCTGTATCTGAAGCTTTGTGCTTTTCTTTTTTTCTGTGTGCAGTTGACCTCTGTTCATTTCTGAGAGGATGAATGCTTTTCTCAGAAGCTCTTAGTGCCAATCAAGGCTCCATTAGACCATCAAGCAGTGACCCCAACATCACATGACACCAGATACGTTTGCTATTTTATTAGGTTTCTTCCCAAGTAGAGTTATTGATAAAGCAAATGAATCTCCAAAACTTCAAAAAGGCTGAAGCAAAATATGTTGGCTTTTATCTTAGTTCTGCTTTAGGAAAAATAGGCCTTAATTTGTGTCCATTACAAGTCAGTGAGGGCAGTATTTTGCATGTGTTTTTTGTCCTGTGCTTTACATTCTAGCTCTGTCATATCTTAAAGAGGAAGAATAGAGTGTAATTTGTTTGTCCGCGCCACTCTCACTCTCTCTTCCCACCACTCTCTAGTGCCTTCAGGACACTGACCTGAACCAAAGAGGATAAAAGCAGTGGATTAATGATTTACAGCACTCCACTCCACCATTTAGAGCCTCATAAGCCCCGTTCGCTTCAGATTCAGCCCAAGTGCAGTATGCAGCCTTCAATTATTTATCTCCCTCCACCAAGGGGGTTTAGGCCCTGACAAAATGGCCTCCCTCAACCCCCGATGGTGGTTTATGGGCTGTAATGGCATTAGCGGGCTGGGGGTCAGCAGCATTAGATAGCCCTTCAGGTCACTATTTTTCATTGCCAATTGTTTTTTCGTGTCACATGCCACCACAAATTCATGCCTCCAGATAAAAAAATAAGAGCCCAGTGGCTTTCCAGCATGTGGCAGTGAGTGTTTATGTGCAGTGCAGCTGGTCTGTTTCGCTCAACTGAACACTACAGGTTGCTGATTGAGTCCGTTTTTGCAGCACTCCCACAGATGGAAGAAGTTTCTGGAGCACGAATTAAGGTGGTGATGTAACACGCGGCAAAACTTTTTGCATATTAATTACTTGTTTTTCTATTTTAGCTGGTGTTTTAAATGACTTTGCTTATGCTTATAAGAGAGCAAACCTCCCAAAAGTTAGCCAGTGTAAAGTGTCTTGATCATCACAACAGTTTGAATCTAGTTAGGTTCAAACTTGCAACTATTATCAGCCAGGAGTTTTATCTATAAGACTAAAATCCCAGGTACTACCTGTGGTTGTTTATGCGAGTACCACACTAGTCTTGAAAAGAGAAAAGGGAAATACATGATAAGATCAGGCCTGGGAGATTTCATGTTGATGGTTTTGTTCTGTTTGTGCTGTAGGTCAGGGGTGTTCAACCCTGTTGCTTGAGATCTACCTTCTTGCAGAATTCAGCTACAGCCTTGATCAAACACACCTGTCTTTAATGACCAAGTGCTCCTTTAGATCCTACTTTGTTGGTTTAAGCCGCGGTCACATTGCCCCATAGACTTCCCTTCATACTCATGTGGATGCGGCAGACAGGAAACGCAAGCTTGTGCGACAAGTATACCATGTCGATGCGTTTTAAAGTTGAAGCTTGGTAAACTCTAACCTTGCATCAGTTGATTGCGTGAGACCAATAGAAGAGCAAAACATGACCTGCCTGTACAGAAATTTAAAATTTTTAAATGTCTAATCATCTTGTTGTTAAATTCCGCCCCTTTTCGCAGCGTCGTACGACAGAATTTCGTTAGCCCAAACTCTAGGTTGACCGCAACTTTAGCTAAACTCTGCAGGAAGGTAGATCTCCAGGAAAAGGGTTGAACACCCCTGCTGTAGGTGTTCAAAATTATTTTTATCAATTAAAAATGTTCTGGTTTACAATTTTTCCTTTCTTTCTTCCCTATAACTTGTATTACATAACATTGGTGCTGAAACCTGAGAGGGAGGGACATTTTGTTGGCAAACTCTTGCTGATTAGGAATATTTTTGGTGCAGACGTGGAATGATGGAGAGAGTCTACAAAAGGATAACCTTCTGTAGACAATAGTGAAGGACAAGAGAAAGCTATTTTGCTTTGCTGTTTTGTTTATGTAGCAGTGATCCTTTATGCTTTATCAGATAACTTCATTTACACTGATCACAATATAACTTTCAATTCAAGTGTATTAAGTAAATATTAATAATTAAGTAATAACTCACAGTTATGCTGAGGTCACACTAGAGTTTGTACGTGCGAAATTCTGTTGTACAGTGCTGCGAAAAAGGGGTGGGATTAAATAAGATGATTAGACATAAAAAAAGCAAGTGATTGGTCCATGTTGAAAATTCCTGTCCAGAGAGGTCATGTTTTGATGTTCGATTGGTCTCGCGCAATCATGTGATGCGATTTCGAGGATCAGAGTTCACCAAACTTGAACTTTCCAACGCAGCGAACTGCAAACTTGTCGCACGAGCTTGTGTTTCCGCTCTGACGCATTCGCGTGCGTATGAATGAAAGTCTTTGCGGAAAAAAGTCCAGTGTGACCATAGCTTAACACTCCAAAGCTTGTCCGTTGAGTTCTGTATTTCAACAAGTGCCCTGTTAAACAGGCTTAACTTTTATAAAGCCACATCCTACCTACTTCCCTATACTTTGAACTTTGGTACTTTTTAATGAGCATGTCTTATGTGCAAATATGTTAGCAAAATATCAAAACTTTTTATAAGCATTTTTTGTGCATTTTAAATACACCCAGTGAAATTGTGAATTCATCTATTTGCTTCTATGCCTGTGCATATTTTCTTTGACCAAGTTTGTTGAACTTCATAAATTCACAACGCTGTGTTTCTAAACATTGCATCAGTACATCTTGCAAAAAACGACACGTATGAAATGTATAATTCACAGGGTGATTTAACCATGTAAACAATTAAAAACAAAAGTCAAGTGACTTCCACCTGTGGTGATGTGACTAATTATTGATGTTTAGATACCTGGTGACCAGGTGATGCTGATGTCGCACTATATAGTGCAGGTCACGAGGCCATCAGGGACAACCTTCATCCATGCCAAAGTGAACAACATTGCCTCTTTAATGAAATAGACATGAGCTTGGGCCAATGGTGACATTTATATTTAATAAGTTGCAACCGTCTTGTTGTCAAGGTAAAAACAGACCTAAAAGAAACTGTAGTCTGTAGAACTGCATAGTCTAACTAATGACAACTTCAGACAAAACTTGACATTTTAAATTACAATTATTTTTTGAATTTATTTGTTTAATTTCTTTATTCTTTGCAGTATATTTTTCCCCCAATTTCTGTTTAAAGGAGAGGAATTTTTTTCTAAACATAATAGTTTTAATAACTAATGTCCTATACTGTAGCTGACTTATTTTGTCTTTATCATGATGACAGTACATACTATTTTACTACATATTTTTCAAGATACTAGTATTCAGCTTAAAGTGACATTTATGGCCCATTTCCACTGAGTTGTACATTATGGTACGGGTCTGTATGGGTCACCTATATCAGGCTTGCGTTTCCGCTACCGAAAGGGTACAAATGGGCCGGGTGTATGACAAAGTTTCCGTCGACGTCATTCTAGCTCAAGGAAAGTCAAAGTAAAGCTGTACCGGTCATTCACATATCATATGAGAAGCACTTCTCACAAAACAGATGCTTTATACACATAAATACTTCATTAAATGTTCATTACTAACCTTTCTATGAACATAATTTGGTTATAACTGCAAATCAATGACAGTGTGAAATAACCTACTGTAACGTCTGCAATTATATAAAATAAATATACAGACCCTTGCAGTCTTCGATATGTTACCAATTACAGAAAAACTATACACAGAAAACATTTTGTCCTTATTTGAATTCAAAAACAACACACAACATATAGCCCACAGTCATTGCAATCTTCTCATCTGTATCTTTACCAGCACATGTAACCTCTTGTTAGAAAGTTTTTCCATCATTCCAAATTCATAATAGTCCAAAAGGTGATGATAATAGTTAAAGGTGGCAGTTTGTTCATGTTTTAGGTTGCTGAAAGAATTTTTTGCTTCTTTGCTTTTTCCGACTTCTCCTGTTTTTTCGCGTTTCACTCTCACATTTATCCATTTCTGAAAGGATCGGATGTCAGAAGCACTTCAATAATCACGGGCACGTTATTATAATGAGCTCAAGAAGTTTGTTTTTTTAAATATAGATGCGTACGCAAGCGATCAAGTTCTGGAGAAAGTTACACCGCACACACTTTTAGACGGCCTCGTAAAAAACTGGACAAGGTAGATTTTGTTCTTCTTGGCTTTGTGGCTGTTCATCAAGATGAAGACAAGGTTTGTTTGAGCTCACGTCGACCATGACTTGTTATTATATGTATATATTATTACGGTGTAATGTCTTGGCTGTGTATTTAAAAATGGCGCTCCCTTTGTTTTCATTCTCCTAGCTTGTGTACGCTAGTAAAGGTTTTTGTAAACCAATAGCGTTCAGCGTCTAGCTCTGCCTTTTGGTACCCTTTTGTTGTGCTAGATACTCTTTGCAAAGGGTACCCAAAAAGTGATACAGTACAGTTTGCTTTTTGGTACCTTTTGACAGTGGAAATGGCCATAAAAAATCGTATCGAACCATACCGTACCACTCAGTGGAAACAGGCCATTAAAGGCTTAATTAGGTTAATTAGGCAAGTTAGGGCAGTTAGGCAAATCATTGTATGATGATGTTTTGTTAAGGGGCTAAAAATGCTTTTATTCTATCCAAAATATAACAAATAAGACTTTGTTCAGAAGAAAAAATATTATAGGAATTACTGTGAAAATTTCCTTTCTCTGTTAAACATAATCTGGTAAATATTTGAAAAATAAAAAAAACAAATATTTGAAAAATAAAAAAAAACATCACAGTAATGGTGAAAATGTTTGACTTCAATTGTAAATGTGTTCCAAAAAAATAAGGAACACGATGTCAAAATATTCCTTTTTAGGGTGCACAAGCCCTTTATGAAGCTAAGAAATGAGTAAAACGTCAGGAATCCTCTTTTGGGATGTGATTGTTTGAAATAAACCAGCAGGCGGGATAAATCTTTGTTCTGTCACAGCATAAGGCCATTTCTCAGACATTAGAGCCCGCAGAGAGTTTAAAAGTTAAACAAACTATTGTGTGCTTATAAGTCTCAAATGATAAAAGCACAAGAAAGAGGGAACAGGGAGATCTGGGAAGACAAGAGCGAAAAACATGACTGACAGCTTTCACAGCTTTACCGTTCTCTGAGGGACAGTATAAAAGGGAGGGTGCGACTGAAAGAATATTTCCCCCCATTTCCCTGGCAGGAGAAAGTGAGGCTTTTTCTAACAGATGTTTATTGGCGGCGCAAATGATGTAACACTTGAAGTAGCTTTGCCTCTGAGCACAAATGATTTACAGTCCTTTCAGAGCAGTGTTTGATGTCTTCTTCACGCTGTAAGAATATGACTCCCTGTGCACACATTGGGCCGTTTCATACACACTGAAAGCCTCAGCCATTAAACACATCCGGTTCATTGCAGGGTCCGACACGTAGAGATCCAGCTGAAGAATATCAGCCAAATGCTTTGTCTCATATTCAGGCAATCAACTTTGCAGTGACAGGTTGATCAAAAATGTAATGATATTCTGCTGTTAAACATACACAAAAGTTTATATATACACTCACCTGCCACTTTATTAGGTACACCTGTACAACTGCTCGTTAACGTAAATTTCTAGTCAGCCAATCACATAGCAGCAACTCAATGCATGTGGACATGGTCAAGACGATCTGCTGCAGTTCAAACCGAGCATCAGAATGGGGAAGAAAGGTAATTTAAGTGACTTTGAATGTGGCATGGTTGTTGGTGCCAGACGGGCTGGTCTGAGTATTTCAGAAACTGCTGATCTACTGGGATTTTCACGCACAACCATCTCTAAGGTTTAAAAAGAATGGTCCGAAAAAGAGACTATATCCAGTGAGTGGCAGTTCTGTAGGCGCAATTGCCTTGTTAATGCCAGAGGTCAGAGGAGAATGGCCAGACTGGTTCGAGCTGATAGAAAGGCAACAGTAACTCAAATAACCACTCGTTACAACTGAGATATGCAGAAGAGCATCTCTGAACACACAACACGCCCAACCTTGAGGCAGATGGGCTACAGCAGCAGAAGACCGGGTGCCGCTCCTGTCAGCTAAGAACAGAAAACTGAGGCTACAATTCACACAGGCTCACCAAAATTGGACAATAGAAAATTGAAAGATGTTGCCTGGTCTGTTGAGTCTCAATTTTTGCTGCGACATTCGATAGTAGGGTCAGAATTATCATCAACAACATAAAAGTATGAATCCATCCTGCCTTGTATCAACGGTTCAGGCTGGTGGTGGTGGTGTAAAGGTGTGGGGCAAATTTTCTTGCCACACTCTGGGCCCATTAGTACCAGTTGAACATTGTGTCAACGTCACAGCCTACCTGAGTATTGATACTGACCATGTCCATCCCTTTATGGCCACAGTGTGCCCATCTTCTGATGGCTACTTCCAGCAGGATAATGCGCCATGTCATAAAGTGCGAATCATCTCATTCTGGTTTCTTGAACATGACAATGAGTTCACTGTACTCAAATGGCCTCCACAGTCACCAGAGCTCAATCCAATAGAGCACTTTTGGGATGTGGTGGAATGGGGGATTGGCATCTGCAGCAACTGTGTGATGCTATCATGTCAATATGGACCAAAATCTCTGTGGAATATTTCCAGTACCTTGTTAAATCTATGCCTCAAAGGATTAAGGCAAAAGGGGGTCTAACCCGGTGCTAGAATGGTGTGCCTAATAAAGTGGCCAGTGAGTGTAAATGATAAAATTGCAATTTAAAGGCTTAACTAGGTTAATTAGCTTAACAAGGCAAGTTTGGGTAATCAGGCTAATCATTGTATAATGATGGTTTGTTCTGTAGACAATCAAAAACTGTATATATTGCTTAAGGGGGCTACAAATATTGGGCTTAAAATAGTTATAAAAAATACATTTAAAACTGCTTTTATTCTAGTCGAAAAAACAAACAAGCCTTTGTCCAGAGGAAAAAATATTATAGGAAATACTGTGAAAAATTCCTTGCTCTGTTAAACATCATTTGGGAAATATTTTATAAAAAAAATCACAGGAGGGCGAATAATTTTGACTTCAACAGTATATATAAAATTATTTATTTTTAGATTGATAACGTATAAAAATCTAAATTAATATAAATACCTATTTTTAAACTATTTTATTATGCTTTAGTAAATGTTTTGAAGCTTGAAAACGTATGTCTGTTAAAAGCTGTGCTTTTGTGCTCCACAGAAAAGAGTCGTATGAGTTTTGATGCCATGAGGGTAAGTAAATGATGCCAATTTATTTACTTTATTTTTTTAAGTGACCTATACCCTTAAGCAAAGAAAATGGATGTGTATCTTGATGTGGAATTTATGAAGAAAAAAATATTTTAGCACCAAGGCAGATTATCCAAATCCGTTCAACCTTTTCTTAAAGCATTTTGCTCCATTTGTGTTTAATGCAAACGAACTGCTGCCAAGCAACTCGCTTCATATCAGAGCAGATTTACGTCTTCCTCGCTGTAGCAAAAGTGTGGTGTTCAGGGACTGACGGAGGGCATGACGAGTCAAACGGCCTCTAATCGCCAAAAGCACAAGGGTACAGAGGCCACAGAGCAGCAGATTCATGTCTCCCCACAGAGAGGTAAAGCACCCATAAATATCACACACAACTCCACGCTGGCAGGCAGAGCAGATAATTGTCATCTAATTGGCTCAATATTTCTAGCCTTTGGCCAGACAGTCTCTTTCTCTTCTTCTTTCTCTTTTTCCCTCAGTAGAGGTCAAAGGAGTGTGTGTGTGAGATTTACAGCCTGTGCGGGTCTGTGTGTTTTCAAATAATACACATTTTAGCCACCACTGTCTGACTTTGTGACCCCATCAACCAGTATTTTACGTAACCTCGAGAATCCACCTTTTTCCTATGGCCCATGAAACTTTTGCACAAATTATGGGGGTAACTTTGGTTTATTATAATAGATAAAATTTATATAAACTTGAAATAACCTGTTGTCATGGTTTACCTGCATATCAATAACTCAGCATTACAAGTAAACCACATTTACAAGACTTTATTAATAAAGCAGTTTATTGGTCACACTTTACAATAAGGTTCCATTAGTTCATGTGTTTACTAACGTAAAATAAGAATGAACAATACTTGTACAGCATTTTTTAACTTGTAAAATTCACTAATGCATTATTATCATCTGAAGTTGTGCTTGTTATCCATAGTTAATACAGAGAGAGTTCATGATAACAAACAATGATTGGCTATATTTACATTAAGTAATGTTGACAAAGATTAATAAATACTCCAATAAATTAATTTGTACTATCAGAATTTTCAGGAAATCAGTCGGGCAGTAAATTGACTCAGGTTTCCTAAATTCTCATGCAGTATAACAATAAACTGTGTTGCTCCGTCTTTCTTTCTTTTACTTTCGTATATCGTAATATACAGTAACTGAGAGCAGTCCAATGAAGGTGAAGCAAACCAAACAAAGGAGTAGGGGAGAAATCAGCCAATGTACACAACTAAACATATCAACATGTAAACTGTACGTGTATTTGAGCACTATTAATACATTTTATTAAATCAAATTATGACTATTACAGAATTTATCATTGTATGTTCATGTTAGTAACTGATGGAACCTTATTGTGAAGTGTTTCCATTTTCCCGTAGTGACTTCAAAATGTCATAATTTGTGTATTTAAGTCTTATGTTTTTCAGTTGTTTTGTTTGTCAAATCCATAAAAACCGAAGAAGAGTATTGCAGCATGTTAGTGGGAATCTTAAAGCTCATATTATTCTCTCAGGATGGAGCATTTTGATTGTAGCACTTCTGATTTTGCTGATT
>LR812530.1:41342518-41415018 GCA_903798195.1 Danio kyathit
CTGGATGTCATTAATAATATAATAACACTAATACTTAAACGGTAAGGCGTTTTAGAATGTCAAAAACAACATTTCAGATGGTTTATAATGTGCAGCTTGCTGATTTGTCCATTTACGCACATTTTTATCATCACATGATCTCTTATAACAAAATCACATGACCTTTTTTAATGCGCAACACTGGAATTTGTGTGGTAAAAGTGTTTCCATCGTAGTTTATGCGCATCTTTTCTTATGGAATAAAAAGTTTATCCTACTCAGTTATGCGCATATGTTTTTTTATGCACATTTTCAAAATTGATGCGCATCATGGTGTTTCCATCTCCAAAATGAGCATAAAAATAGGTGGATGGCAACATAGCTACTGACATCACGGAATCACTAACTGGAATTAGATGAAAACTAGACACACGCACTACATGCAACTATCCCCGCAGCATTCAGACAATTTCTACAGATTCGAACAGGGTAAAACAAATAACCGAGGCAATCGGTACGTTTATAGCTGTGGATATGAGACCTTAATCGGTAGTGGAAATTTTGGGTTTTAAGAAAAAGTTAAATGTAATAGAGCCCCGTCATATTATTCCTTCATAAGCCCATTTCAGTCAGATAATAATTCCTGCTTTCAGATCCACTGAGATGGCAGGTGACAGTCAAATCAAGCAGATCTGTGCTGTCTGAAGAAAAGGTGGACACTTTCTGAAAATAAAAAATTACTTACAAATTAATTGAAACTGAGTTCCATATAAAAACTAAATTGTTCTTTTCTTTTTATTTGTTTAACTACTAAAATATTACATTTATTTTTTATAAGCAGCTTTTTGGTTTTGAGTATAAAGAAGGATTTGTTTTATTTGCTGCTAAGCAGAAACCACAGAAGTATAGCTTTATATCACTGTTCAAAGTAAAAAAAAAAAGAAGAGAGACCATATGATGTTAGTTTTAATACATTAAAAAGATTTCAATCAGAGAAATCCTCTGGCTTTTTTCTTTTTTTTTTGCTGTATCGAAAACATACCGAACCTTGACACTACTGTGTCGTATCGAACTGAACCGTGATTTTTGTGAACCGTTACACCCCTAATATATATATTACAGTGTTTCCCAGTGATGAGTTGTAGCTGGAAGGGCATCCGTTGCGTAAAACATATGATGGATAAGTTGGCGGTTCATTCCACTCTGGCGACCTCAGATTAATAAAGGGAATAAGCCGAAAAGAAAATGAATGATATATTATATTATATTATATTATATTATATTATATTATATTATATTATATTATATTATATTATATTATATTATATTATATTATATTATATTATATTTTTCCTTACACCATGGCCATTCAAACATACAATTATTCAAACTGAGTTTTGGAAACTACAAAATTAGCAGAAAAAGCTCTGGAATTTCAGCTCTGGGGTTTATAGCTGCAGGTTATGCATGGAAATCTGCAGAAAGTTGTGCTTTAATTCATTTAATAAAGTGGACAAACTGGACAAAACTGCTGGGACATATTTCTCATGGAGACTAAATATGGGAGCTGAAACTTTAAACAAATGGTTCATTTCATGACATTTTCAAGAATGTATGCACACACACACACACACACACACACACACACAGATTTTCACTGGTACCTCATGGTATTAATTCAGTCAGTGATTTAAACTCCTGCCATAATCCAATAAAATCTAATTTAGGCATTCAAGCAAAGTTTCCAGACCTGATACACACACACACACACTGTACTTTATTCAAACCACAGTCAAACTAGGCCAGTACAAGGGAAAATGTACACCGATAAAAAAAAAAAAAAAAAAAGTTTTAACCGTGCTCCGCTTTCACTTTAACATGAATGATGAAGCCGGAAATTTGCTTAGTATTTCTACAAAAATCACAATATTGAATGCTATTTATTTCAGCCCCATTTTGGGCAAATAAATCTTTCCACAGAATGTATGGTACAGTGTTATTGTAGTGTGTTGCATGTGTTTTCTTTTTCTTTTTTCCCTCTTTCTATACCAACTGCCTTTGCACAATTTAGTAAAAATTTAATAGAGTTAGCTTTACAGTCTGTTCTTATAAATATATCAGCAGCATTTTAAGCTTTCTCTGTCGCTCTCTCAGTCTCCGTCTCTCCGTGCCTCAAGTAAATCCCAAGTTTATTGTGTAAGAGAAGAAAAAATAAGCAGTATCTCTGTGGCATCCGTCTTGTGAATAATTCAGCCTCTCTAACTGAAGAGAACGATGGGCTGGAATGAAAGACAGAGAGAAAATACACTCTGTGCCATCAGAGGATGAACATACTTTTACGTTTCACCACACACACACATGCAGAACCTCGTCTTCCCCTTCTTACGGCCTTCCGTTACGAGATGGGAAACTTTAATGTTGCATTTGCTTTGAGGGAAACCCTGACCGCTCCTCTGATCCTCTTGGCAGCTAAACTGGGCTGTGGATTGAAAAGTGAATGCTTGAAATGAGCTGAGTGTGGCTGAAGACATTTGTGGATTTATAGTCCTGATCCCCCACCCTGCTGCCGTCCCAAAAACAGACAAAAAACAGCATGGGTTACTATAGAGGCAGTTCATATGTTAGTTTGTATGTGTTACATTCAGGATTGCATACTAACATACTGCTCTTAATATTGCTGTAGTATATAGTAAGTATGAAATGCTGTACATTTTTGATAATTATTACTCTTTTATTTAGTAAACATTAATTGTGACTAATTGCATGCAAAATAAAAGTTTGTGTTTACATAAAATCAAATCAAAACTTTTTTGCAGTTTTTGTTTTCGCGAATCCACCAGAGGCCACTGTGTTCACTTTTTCAGGTCTCAAAATTCTCTCGCGAGTGCCATTCGCACTTGCGTAAATCCACCAGAGGCCGCTGTCGACTGACTGACTGACTGACTGACTGACTGACTGACTGACCAACTGACCGATACCCCCGGCAACCCCCTTCTCTAAACCCAACCGATAGTGTTTTAATAAGCACCGATTGACCAACGCCCACCCACTTCTCTAAGTGTTTTGAAAAGCAATCCAGAAAAAGAAAAGCCCTCCCCTGATTATTACCACGTTTTCAGATTTAACCACATTCTCACCCTGTTTTTTGCTTGTTTATTTTGTTTTTTGTCTTTTTTTTTGTCTTACCCGCTTTCTGGAACTGTTCTTTGCCGGACTCGAACCCTGTCGTCAAGGTAAACTCCTCTCTGCATCTCAAGTCCGCCGACGTACTAGCTACTGGACAAACTGACAACAGTGGGAAAGCCGTACAGAGGTAAGCAGTCAGCTGCTAGCGCGAAAAGGAACGGCGTCATACCGCCCTGTACCATTCGTTTTAAAGACGAAATGCAGCCATACGTGCCTCTGGCTACAAAATTTGCGTTCTCCAGAAATGTATTTAGGGCTACTTTTTCAGAATGAGCCTATAATGAAAAAAATGTATGTGAACTGTGTTTATTATGTATTATTATTGTTATTATTATTTATACTTTATAATCATATTATTATAAATTTATTATGTATATATAAATACATCCATGTATACATGTATGTCTCGATCACCAGCGATGTAGCCCTCGTGAATTGCTGAGTCATTCTCATGAACTACATATCCCATCATGCACCGCAGTCACACACCAGTTTCATCTTACCTCTTGCACACACCTGTTGCTAGTCTTGTTTCCCTAGTGTACATTGCAAAATGTTTTCCTGTGTTATCTTACCATGTTTTTAACCCTGTGTTTGTTTACAGTGTATGTTGTTTTGCCGCCTGCCTTGAACTCATCGCCTGTTACTAGGATGACTCTTTTGGATTTCCCTTTTTGCTCTTGAATTAACCTTGCCTGCCTGACTATTCATAAATAAATCTGCATATATGCACAGGTAAATATACACAGCACACACACATCTATTATGTAAATAATTGCATATTAAAAATGCAAATGAAAAATTTCGTAGTCACCATTAATCGTTAAACAGCACTTGATTTATTGTGGCACAATGCCTACTTTTGTGTGTATTGTAATGTACTTTTTACCCCTGGTCACATTGAAATGCAAAATGAAACTTTGCATATGTGTAACCAGGTGTGGCTTTGGTTACCAGGTGTATGCATATATAGGGCAAATTCCAATGGTACTTGAGCTCTTCATATGCTACTGACTCTGAAGGCCAAAAGGAGGAATTTTAGAGGGAGCAGGGCACTTGTTTATTATAATTAAGAAGACCACACTTGATCAATAAAGTTAAAGATGATGTAATTTCCCCATTATCTTAACCTAGAATGTTACAATAGCTAGGCAACACCAACAGGGAACCCTTATTATTGCTGTTAATTAGAATTAAACATCACTTTATTAGGTAACTGCTTGTTACTAATATCTAATAAGCCAATTAATATCTGGTACAGTGCATCTGGAAAGTATTCATAGCGCTTCACTTTTTCCACATTTGTTCATGTTACAGCCTTATTCCACTTATTCCAGCCTTATTTCCTCAAAATTCTACACACAATACCCCATAATGACAATGTGAAAAAATATTTTTTTGAAATTGTTGCAAATTTATTAAAAATAAAATGAATTAAATCCATTTTGCAATAAGGCTGTAACATAAAAATGTGAAAAAAGTGAAGCGCTATGAATACTTTTCAGATGCACTGTACTTTAAATAAATTTAGATGTGGTCAAGACTATCAGCTGAAGTTTAAATTTAGCATCAGAATGTGGAGGAAAGGTGATTTAACTGACTGTTTTTGGTGGCAGACAAGTTGAACTAATGCTGGGTTCACACCATAAGCAAAATTAATTATTTACTCAAGTAGATTACATAGATTGTTAGTGCAAACACAAATATAAGCTAATTTTTGTTGGGCAGCGTGAATGGCTTGAAATGTGTGTGAAATTTGCGTCTTCTGCGCAAGTTCAAATAATTAAACTTGAGCAGAAAGTTTACTTGAAGTGAAAACATCCCACAAGTAAACGAGCGAATGTCATGGTGCTCCACAGCCCAGCATAACTATTTCATTACCCTTCTATAAATCTACTGGGTCTTTCACACACAATCATTTTTAGGGTTTACTAAGAGAAAGAGAAAATGTCCAGTGTGTGGGAACAAAAGAGAATGACCAGATTGGTTTGAACTAGAAAGACAAATATAACTTAAATAACTATAAATTTTGATGCGATAACAAACTGGAAAATAGAATAATGGGGAAAAAATGTTGCCTGGTCTGATGAGTCTTGATTTCTGCTGCAACATTCAAATGGGTGAGTCAAAATTAAGTGTAAACAACATAAAAGTTGTGCGTCCAATACTAAAGTGAGCATCATTTAAACACACTAGCAAACCTAAGTAGTTGCTATAAGCAAGTCCATCCCTTTATTACTACAATGAACTCATATTTTGATGGCTATTTCCAACAGGATTACGCAAAAGCTTAAATCATCTCTAACTGTTGTCTTTACTATACTCAATGCCCTCTGCAGTCATCAGATCTCAATACAGTAGAGCGCCTTCGGGATATGCTAGAACAGGAGATTTAAATCATGGATGTGCCACTGACTGCATGATACTATAAAGCCAATATGGAGCCAAATCTTCTATGGAGCAATGATTTCAAACACCTTGTTGAATTTACAGTCACAAAATCAAACAAGACCCAACCCAGTGTCCAAGGAGCAAGCTATGCCTGATAAAGAGGCCAAATAAAGTGCATGTAGCTGATTTAAAAGTACACTTCAGCATGGCATCTGCATTACTTTTTCATGTCTTTTTGACCCACTTGTTTCTGCGTTCTGAGTCTTCTCAGCCTATATTATTCTCTCTCAGTCTTATACACATTCTCTCTTCTTTTTCAGCAAATGCAAGTGGATATCAAGAGCTTAAGACTGATAAGACTCCTAAACTTAATGCTGAGCTCACTTTTTGAGGGTTTCGTATTACCTCATAATTCTGAAGCTGTGCCTGCACATCATAACCAGTTCATCTGAGAGGTACTTAATATTCAAGTCAAGTTATTGGTCAAGTAAACATGCTATTTAATTCTCACTAAGGGATGTTTATTAGGAGTCAGCATAGAGTAGTTTATAAAGAATAATGTGTTCGATTGCTGAGCTGTGCAGAGATTAGTTAGCTTTAAACGGCCTATTCTTTAGTATATCCTCTTCCATTTAAGCTCCGCGCTAAGAGGGAGTGATTTTGTGCCAGGTTCATTCTTTCTGCCAGGCGTGGATACGATTCCTCGTGAGGAAGCTGGGGACGATTAGACGTCTGTTACTCTAGACCTATTAAAAATCCCTCAGCAAGATCCACATGAGATAGAAATAACAAAGAAACTTGACCTCTGCAAAACAGCTATTGCTCCATCACCATCTAGAGACCGTAAGTAATGTCTTAGATCTTTAACTCCTTATTTTATTAATGTATAAAGAAAGATGCCCTGTTTACGCATGGTCAATCAGATCACAGGCAAAGGCCTTCGGAGAGTCCTTTAGCAATTGAGCCTTTTGAATATTGAGGGGTTTGTTTTTATGCTTTAGTTGTTATTTACACTCACCGGCCACTTTATTAGGTACACTTTACTATTACTGGATTGGACCTCCTTTTGCCTTCAGAACTGCCTTAATCCTTCATGGCATAGATTCAACAAGGTACTGGAAATATCCCTCAGAGATTTTGGTCCATATTACTATGATAGCATCACAGAGTTGCTGCAGATTTGTCGGCTGTACATCCATGATGCGAATCTCCCGTTCCCCCACATCCCAAAGGTGCTCTACGTATTGGGTTGAGATCTGGTGACTGTGGAGGCCATTTGAGTACAGTGAACTCATTGTCATGTTCAAGAAACCAGTCTGAGATGATTCACACTTTATGACATGGAGTGTTATCCTGCTGTAAGTAGCCTCTCTGGATATTTTCTCTTTTTTGGACCATTCTCTGTAAACCCTAGAGAGGGTTGAGCGTTAAAATCCCAGTAGATTAAAAGTCACTTAAATCACCTTTCTTCCCCCTTCTGATGCTCAGTTTGGCCTGCAGCAGATCATCTTGACCATGTCTACTTGCCTAAATGCATTGAGTTGCTGCCATGTGATTGGCTGATTAGAAATTTGCATTAATGAGCAGTTGGACTGGTGTACCTAATAAAGTGGCCGTTGAGTGTATATGCTGTGTAAGCAACACTATATTATATAAATAAATAAAACTACTACTACTACACAAATGCTACAGATTAAATGAAATCAGGACTGGTACTGTATAAGAGAATTGTGCTTGGAAAAAAGTAACCTTCAAGTCACTTTAATAGTTCCAAGTGATTTTTGAAGATACAAGAAACATATTTAAGGGCCCTGGATTAATTTGAAGGAGCTAAAGCAGAATGTTGGATTGAAAGGTCAATTCATGTTCTACTAGATTTGCTGTAAATGTTGAACATTATATTTAAAGATTGTTCATTTTGGCTTGTAGTGATAATTGAATTTAACACAAATATTAACTTCAATGTATTGGTATTAATATTAATATTGATATTTTAGCCTCTCATAGGGCACCAAATATAATGTAGTGATCATTTCTTTGGTTCAGCTGCACGGTGGCGCAGTGGGTAGCACGTTTGCCTCACAGCAAAAAGTTTGCTGGTTCGAGCCTCGGCTGGGTCAGTTGGCGTTTCTGTGTGGAGTTTGCATGTTCTCCATGTGATCGCGTGGTATTTCTCCGGGTGTTCCGGTTTCCCCCACAAGTCCAAAGACATGTGGTATAGGTGAATTAGGTAGGCTAAATTGTTCACAGTGTATGTGTGTGAGTGTATGGTGTTTCCCAGTGATGGGTTGCAGCTGGAAGGGCATCCGCTGCGTAAAACATATACTGGATAAGTTGGTGGTTTACTCCGCTGTGGCGACCCCGGATTATAAAGGGACTAAGCCGAAAAGAAAATGAATGAATGAGCTTTTGATTCACCGCTTAAGTATAGGACTTAATAATTGTTGATCGCAGTTTATAATCTGCAGAACTAATTATAGTTGACTAAATCTTAATCTGGAAGTTTTGTTACTTGAGAATAAATACTTTTCATGTTATAGTTGTGTTTTGTGTTATACAATTTTTTATAACGACTTTTTGTTTTTACATGCTATAGAATAATTTTTTTTTTTCTACTCGGAATATTGTGATGTTGACATGACTTTGAATTCACAAATTCCCCACATACATGCTTCTTTTCAATTTAGTCTTTTACCAAAACCGTGCAGAATATCATTTTAATGTTATATTTGTGATTTTTTTTACATAGTATTTTACTTCTTTTAGTTTTTATATTAATTAATATGTATATCATTTCAATAAATCTAATTAGCTTAACAATTATTACTTAATAGTGTTTCTAAACAATCAGTGTGTTAATATAGCAATTCATTTTGTAATTCACATTTATAAAATCCAACTCGTAAACTCAAAACAATTTATTAATGTGCAAATCCAATTCATAAATTCAAATCACAATTTGGAAATTCACAAGTAAAAATTATAAATATTTAAATTAATTGGTTGTGTGCTTTTAATGAATTGTTTTGAATTTACAAATTGGATTTGCACATTTATGAATTGTTTTGAATTTACAAATTGGATTTGCACATTTATGAATTGTGTTTTGAATTTATTACATGAATTTGTGTATTTAAAAATTGCGTTTAGAATTTATGAATTGAACTTTGTAAATGTGAATTATGAATGTATTATTTTTTAAGACTGATCTGACTCCATAGGAACATTGTGCTGTTGACATTACCTGAAAAATTCACAAAATCCCCACATACACGCTTCTTTTCAATTTAGCCTTGTACCAAAACCGTGCCGAACCAGAAACACACACGCTGTGACCACATTATGTTCTTCTGTATCTTCCACAGCTGAGGTGATCAAAACCCAACACATATGGCGGCCATGCTGTGGTGATGCTCGAAGTATCATTAGTCTGGCTCTCCTACAGTGAAATCTGCAGGTACTTGCTTCTTTCTCAATGACTTTCAGACCTGCATCTGGTCTCTATTATAACTGAGGCTCAGTGGATTCGCTGCACATGTCAGAGTTTTTTCCTGTTGTTGTGACGCTGTGGGTGAGAGACCTGTACTGACTGCTGGTTCATGTTGTGCTTTAGGCACTACTGTGATGTTTTGCTCTGTGTTTTTACCCCTTCTGTGTTCTCCACAAGGACTCTAATATCATTGCCGGCAGGTTTTGACCTCTCTATCTGTATATACTGCATGCAAAGTAAAAAATCAGACTCTAAATTCTAATAAATTGTAAATTCTGATTGGATCTTAAATGCTCTCAAATGTTTCTCCATTGCTTTATCAAGTCTCTGAAATCTCTGATCGACTAAAATGGTAAAATAACCCCCTTTGTCTCTTCCTGAAGCAGACATTTTGTGTCAGGAGTTTACACAAACAGCACCATACTTTACTTTCTTTATTGTCCACAAGTAGAAATTTATCTTTGGCTTCACCACACAACTACATCACACATCACAAAAAACAAGCAACACAAATACATTCAATATCATCACATAAATCACATTAAAAACTCAATTAACCGCATTCATACTTAAAACCCATATTTCAAATTCTACAAAAAATAACAAAATACACATTTTTCTTTACTTGAGGTTGTCTAAAACGTCTTTTTGATGACAAAATTCTATATTTAAGGGATGGAAATCTTTAATAATGACATGTGCTTTGTTTAATTCTGATTAAATAAATTTCATTTAATTGTCTTTGTTCTTTACCTACAATTGCATTGGCAATTTTTCCTACTCGACACAGTTTTTGCTTTTCTTTAATTTGCAAGAGTCCATACCATGCAATCATGTTAAAACTCACTTTCAAAACTCAAAACTTACTTTTTTTTTGTCAAAAGTGTTAAAAAAAAACATTTTTGACCAATGAATAATTTGAATAATAGTTTATTATTAGCATTCTGTGAAGTACAAATCAAATGTATGTTATTAATCTCTAATAATATTTGGGTCAAAGCCTGGACAGATCCCATTTTCTTTCCAATTGAATTTACACAAGCGTTTCATATTCACAGAAAGCATATCAAATGCAAGTAAAAATATGTGAAGTAATGTTTACACATCATTCAACAAAACATATGATTAGTTAAAAATTAAACAACACACTTATTTTGACCTTCACTTATTATAATGGATAAGTATAGGAATAATAGTAACAGTTATTATATATTAAATGATTAAAAACTTCTTGCTGACATACAGGTAAAACCTAATGGTTTATAAGATCATTAAATAAATAATTAACCTGACAATTACTAAGAATAATACTTAATATGTGATCAAATAAATGGTTATTGCTTTAGATATGCCTGACAACATTTATTGGTATATAAACTAGTGTTATACTGAATAACAATTATAACTTATAACTATAATCTTACCACTTTTAGATTCGTGAATAAATAATTCAATCTGATTTGTGAACCTAATCAACTAGTTCATTCAAAAGATAAGACCCAAAAGAATTTGGGTTCTTACAATTTTGGCCTAAACTCTACTGTAGTTTTTAAAGGCTCAGAGCACATTTTGTATGACTCACATAGACTCAAATACATGTAAGATTAACAGGATTTTTGAGGATTTATTTTGAAGGGGAAATCTTTGGACTCCACTGCAATTGTATGCAAAACTTTTCTTGCAAATGTATAATGTATATTCTGAACAGGAGAAAGAGGAAAAAGAAGAAAAAGAAGAGAAAGAAATAAAGAAGAAGAAGAAGAAAAGAAAAAGCATAAGAGACGCAAAAGAATAAGAAGAAAAAGAATAAGAAAATATGAAAAAAAAAAGGAAAAGAAACAAAAAATAAGAAAAATAATAGTATAAAAAAAGAAAAAGCAGAAGAAAATAAAAAATAATACGAAAAAAAGAAGAAAAAAACAGAAGAAAAATAATAGTAAGAAAAAAACAGAAAAGAAGAAAAAAGAAAAATAAGAAAATAAAAAGCAGAAGAAAAAAAAGAATAAGAAAAAAAGCAGAAGAGAAAAAAAAGAATTATATTAAGAAGAAAAAGAATAGAAAAAATGAAGCAAAAGAAGAAACAAAATAGAAGAAAAAAAGAAAAAGCAGAAGAGAAAAAGAATAATAAGGGAAAAAAAGAACAAGAAAAAGAAGCAAAAGAAAATTAAGAAAAAGCAGAAGAGAAGAAAAAGAACAGGGGAAAAAGAAAAAACAAAATAAAAAATAATAGTAAGAATAAGAAAAAGAAAAAAAATGAAAAGAAAAAAGATGAAAAATAATAGTAAAAAAGAAGAAAAAAAAGAAAAAGAACAAAAAATAATAGTAAGAAAAAAATAAGAAGAAAAAAGAGAAAAGTAGAAGAAGAAGAATGAGGGTGTGTAAATGTTAACAGATTTTTCAGTTTTGGTTGAACTATATTTTAAGTCATTGTAGAAAATTGCTGTCAGTGCAGTGACCAATATAAAACAGAAAGGTGACAGCTGAAGCACTGAGACTTGCATAAAGGTTATTCACCATTTCTACTCTCCATTCTGTGTGGAAGAGCAGAAGATGCTGAGCTGCATTCTCCCATAGAGAGAAAATCATCAGGGCCACTATAAATCAAACTGGGTGAAGATGACACCAACAAGCTGCTCTGTGCTCAAACTCTCCTCTATTGTGTGTGGCTCTGGTAACAGGGCTATAAATTAGACATCGTGCTCTCATTGCTTGTCTAATATGGACCAGTGGTTCTGAAACCAATGCCCTATGGCTGTGAAATCAGTGCATGCGGCTCGTTTATCATTTGGATTTTTTAATCCGTTGAAATCGAGAGACTGATGTCACCGTTTGCTGTTAGGTTCACTCTCAGATCACTTGGATCTGCTGCTTTGGAGAAACCGAAGTTATAAAAGCTGATGTAATTATGACTTAATAACTAATAATGTGGGATACGTTTGTGTGAGTGTGAACGGGACGGGAATATGGCACACGGGTGCATATTCACACACAACCAGTGCCGTTCAGAAGGGAAATCCCAACTCCATTCCTGGCACCTGGTCCTTCCACAATTTAAGATCCTATAGAATGCAGCTGTATGAAGGCAGCCATTGTTCTGCTCTAAAGAGGTAAAAACCTGTCAGGTTGTGTTGAAATAAGGGTAGGGACAATGATTGGTCTTTAAGATGAGTTAATGTACTGTAACAAAGTGCATTTGAATTTTGAGCTTAGTAAGATTGTGTAGATGTTTTTGAAAGAAGCCTTGTGTGCTTGCCAGGGCTGCATTTATTCATTCATTCATTTTCTTTTCGGCTTGGTCCCTTTATTAATCCAGGGTTGCCACAGCGGAATGAACCGCCAACTTATCAAGCACATGTTTTACGCTGCGGATGCCCTTCCAGCTGCAACCCATCACTGGGAAACATCCATTCACACTCATTCACACACATACACTACGGACAATTTAGCCTACCCAATTCACCTGTACCACATGTCTTTGGACTGTGGGGGAAACCAGAGCACCCGGAGGAAACCCACGCGAACGCAGGGATAACATGCATACTCCACACAGAAACGTCAACTGACCCAGCCGAGGCTCGAACCCGCGACCTTCTTGCTGTAAGGCGACAGCCCTACCTACTGCGCCACTGCGTCGCCCAGGCTGCATTTATTTGATTAAAAATACAGTAGTAACATTCATACATTCATTCTCTTTTTGGCTTAGTCCCTTTATTAATCTGGGGTCGCCACAGCGGAATGACCCGCCAACTTATCCAGCATATGTTTTACGCAGCGGATGCCCTTCCAGCCACAGCCCAACACTGGGAAACACCCATACACTCTTGCATTCACACACATACACTACAGCCAATTTACCTTATTTAATTCACATATAGCGCATGTCTTTGGACGCGAACACGGGGACCCAGAATCGAACCAGCGACCTTCTTGCTGTGAGACGATCATGTTACCCACTGCATCACCGTGTTGCCTACAGTAGTTACAATATTATAAAACTTTTCCAGGATTCTAAGAGGAGATGACTCTAAAAAAAACTGCTTATTTTAAATACATAAACATTTGTAGATGCCTGAAAATACCTTTATTTACAGTTAAAGTCAGAATTATTAGCCCCCCTGAACTATTAGCCACATTTTTTTTTTCCCAATTTCTGTTTAGCGGAGAGAAGATTTTTTCAACACATTTCTAAACATAATAGTTTTAATACCTCATTTCTAATAACTGATTTATTTTATCTTTGCCATGATGACAGTCAATAATATTTTACTAGATGTTTTTTTAAGACACTTCTATACAGCTTAAAGTGACATTTAAAGGCTTAACTAGGTTAATAAGGTTAACCAGGCAGGCTAGGGTAATTAGGAGTAAATGTTTAACAATGGTTTGTTCTGTAAACTATTGAATAAAAATATAGCTTAAAGGGGCCACCATGAAACAAAACATGGACATTTTGAACGGCAGTATCCACAAAATACAGATATAAGGACCGTAAAACTACAACACCTAAAGTTTTCATTACACACCTTTTGTATTTTTAACTTGTTTTAGAGAGAGGTCTGGATGCAGACGTGGTGCAGTTGGCCTTCATGCAATGCTTTTTAATGCCCACCCCTCACAGTGACGTCACTAGCTCCATTGAGTGCATTGTGTCTGACATTGCGTCTCTGAGATCTCAGCTTGCATCATCATGGCTGCAGCCAGATACTATTAGGCCTATTTTGTTGTGTTTTATACAAAAAATACACTTATATTAGTGGTTTTGCACATTTGCATTGTATTTAATGTGTTTTGAATGCAAATGCCTCTTTATTTAATTAAAAATAAATAGTGTTGACTTGTGATGCATGTTATGGATGTTTATTAAAAACAAGTTATGTAAAATCAATTGTTTCACACCAGTGAGCTTAATAAAAATTCAGATTTGGATCGTTTAATGTAGACATTTAGAACCCCTACAATATGTGAACCGCCCCTTAATTCTTACCAAAATTTACAAAATAGTTCTCTAATTAGATCTCCACTGTGCATGAATATAAACCCACCTGAAATGTGATGCTCTTAACATACTACAGTTTTAAATGCACTAACCCCAAGTTTACATGTCATGCTTTGTGTAATATAGTCATCTAGCCCCATTTGGAGATAACAGGCTTATAAAAATCTGTTTAAAGCATCTGAAGCTGTGCCGTGTCGACCTGGTCATGGCATTTCCACAGGAGCCAGAGGATTGAGTCCTTACAATGTTCGAATACAGACATTTTGGTGTCTGCACCACTTTTATTGACCTATTTAGGCCAATAACTACGAGCTAAAAGGAAGCAGAGACCAAGTAGTGCGGTTTGGGAAGGGATGAAAGTAAGGAAAAAGGGAAGATGATAAAGAGAAAAAAAATGAAGGCTTAGGGATGAACCATCAAGCACTTTATGGAAGAGTGAGGAGCAAAGCTGATTACACAGAGTCTGCTCTCTCGCTAAGTCTCTCTCTGGTTGTCTTAAACTTTTCTTCTCTTACTGTAAGCTATAATCTTTATTTCTTCCTCGTTTAATTTCTACTCTTTCATCAGCCTCACTTGCACTTCACTGTCACTCTTTCTCTTCTCTTTCTGAGCGTTTTCCGTGTGATTGTATTTGAGTCTGTTCTTCACTCAGTCTCTGTTCCTCATCAGTTCTCTCTCTCTCTCTCTCTCTCTCTCTCTCTCTCTCTCTCTCTCTCCGTAAGACTCTTATACTTTGAGCTTTGCTACAAAAGACTCCCATCCTGCCATGCCTGTCATGATGCCAAGCTGAGAGACACAGCAGCAGTCGCAACTCTTCCCTGAACAGCTACAGCCTGCCATCATACAGACTTTACAGCTCAGATTAGCATGTTTAAAAATGCTGTTTTATCCCTCGCTTTATTTAAACTCATTACAGTGCTCGCAAGGCAACGCTGGATTGATATTCCTTAAACATTTGAGTTAGGGGTTTGTTTTAGACTCTATTTAACTGCTGAAAGTAATGTAGCAACCGTATTATTTAACATAAAGAACACCAGCTTTGCAAATACTAAAATGATATACATGTTACATC
Source organism: Danio kyathit (assembly GCA_903798195.1). NCBI lineage: Eukaryota > Metazoa > Chordata > Actinopteri > Cypriniformes > Danionidae > Danio > Danio kyathit. The sequence continues at coordinate 41,357,633 of LR812530.1, forward strand.
TTGTATATATTTTAATGCAAGTAAGAATTAGTATTTACAGTAATCGGCCACTTTATTAGGTACACCTGTCTAAACCCTGGTTTATACTTCTGCTTCAAGTGATCGGCGTGACCCACGGCGCAAGCCTTGCGCGTAGCCATGCATTATACTTCTGCGCAGTGTTTCTGTTGCTCTGCAATAACACTTCTGAAAGGCTAGCTGGCAGTAGGTGTTAATGTTCCTCTGTGTCGAGTTTCTTCGCTGGTGTTTTGTTTTTTTCTGAACGCTTCCTTAAATGTACAAGTGGTTCAAATTTGCTCATTTTGAGGCGGGAACCAGCGGATGTGCAACAACTTTAATCATAAGGTAAACACAAAACAACAGTTACCATCCTGAGCTCCTTCACGGTACTCCACACTTGTAAACACTCGCTGCATCACAGGGCTCTCACCTCCGCCCACACTCGTCAGCGCTACCAAGCCGACCAATCACAAAGTCACGCGTTACTTTTTTTGAGAGGTGCGCGTCAACGTCGCCAACGGCCACGGCGAGGGCTATGAGTCCACGTGTAGGCTGCGCCGTAGCATACTGTATGGGTGCGCTTGACGCAGAAGTATAAATCAGCCTTAACTGCTCGTTAATGCAAATTTCTAATCAGCCAATTACATGGCAGCAACTCAATGCATTTAGGCATGTAGACATGGTCAAGATAATCTGCTGCAGTTCAAACCGAGCATCAGAATGGGGAAGAAAGGTGATTTAAGTGACTTTTATCATGGCATGGTTGTTTGTGATGGGCTGCTCTGAGTATTTCAGAAACTGCTGATTGACTGGGATTTTCACGCACAACAATCTCTAGGGTTTACAGTGAATGGACAAAAGAGAAAATATCCAGTGAGTGGCAGTTCTGTGGGCACAAATGCCTTGTTGATGTCAGAGGAGAATGGCCAGACTGGTTCGAGCTGATAGAAAGGCAACAGAAACTCAAATAATCACTCGTTACAACTGAGGTATGCAGAAGAGCATCTCTGAACGCACAACACATCCAACCTTGAGGCGGATGGGCTACAGCAGCAGAATACCACACCGGGTGCCACTCCTGTCACCTAAGAACAGGAAACTGAGGTTACAATTCGCACAGGCTCACCAAAATTAGACAATAGAAGATTGGAAAAACCTTGCCTGCTCTGATGAGTCTCGATTTCTTTTGCGACATTCGGATGGTAGGGTCAGAATCTGGCGTCAGCAACATGAAAGCATGGATACATTCTGCCTTGTATCAATGGTTCAGGCTGGTGGTGGTGGTGTAATGGTGTGGGGCATATTTTCTTGTCACATTTTGGGCCCATTAGAACCAATTGAGCATTGTCAATGCCACAGCGTACCTAAGTATTGTTGCTGACCATGTCCATCCCTTTATCACCACAGTTCACCCATCTTCTGATGGCTACTTCCAGCAGGATAACGCGCCATGGCATAAAGCGTGAATCATCCCAGACTGGTTTCTTGAACATGACAATCAGTTCACTGTACTCAAATGGCCTCCACAGTCACCAGATCTCAATCCAATAGAGCACCTTTGGGATGTGGTGGAACGGAAGATTCGCATCATGGATGTGCAGCTGACAAATCTGCAGAAACTGTGATGCTATCATGCCAATATGGACCAAAATCTCTGAGAAGTATGTCCAGTACCTTGTTGAATCTATGCCACGAAGGATTAAGGTAGTTCTGAAGGCAAAAGGGGGTCCAATTCGGTACTAGTAAGGTGTACCTAATAAAGTGGCTGGTGAGTGTATTTACATGCTTATTTCAAGTGTTTTTATTTATATGTTTCCAATTTAGATATAGGCATACATAAATATGTCCATTTTCTGTTAGACAATGCAAATATTTCCTGTGATGCAGATTGGGAGGCATATTTCCAAAAACATATTTTATTCTCAAGTACATTGCAGCTAAACGTCAGTAATCTGGTAACTGGGAAAATGATCTTACCAAATCACCATTGGTCTTCATTTCTGCATGTATTTGCATACTAAATTAGGCTCATTCTTTTACATCTCTTTAATCATCTGACAGTGTCGGGTCAGGTCTAGTCATAAAATGATTAATTTAATTAATTAATTTGACTAATTGATTAATTTGTCTAACAACCAGTTTAAACCTAACCTTCTATACGTTCTGTTTAAAGCAAAAAGAAACATGCATACATTAAACTTTAAGTACATTTTACAAGATAACGCATTTTTGGTTTATCCACATAAAAAAAAAGAATATATATATATATATATATATATATATATAATGTTTTTACTAATTTGTTTGTAATACAGTATTTACACATTTAAGCACCAGCATGTTCTGAAACAGATCTGGCAGTGTGTGGGTGTGTGCTGCCTGTCACAAAGGCATTTAGTAGTCTGTTGCTTTAAATATTTAATGGGATTTTGCCCCCCTTTCCTCTTACATATTGGGCGGAACAAGTAATGTGCCTCGTAATAATGTGTTAGCACGGTAATTTATCCCAACGAGGAGTACGAAAGAAGGCAGGAGGGCTAGAAAATGGGAAAAAGGACTGGGTTAATGTGCCATTTCCATTTTGGAGGCCTTTTTTTGCATTACATTAAGTAAATAGCCCAAGAAAAAAAAAATGGAGCTGCATACACCTCGTTCACATCCAACTGCAGCTGAATCATGCGGTACAGGTGACCGTGACGGCAAAATGAAAGAATATAGCTATTCACCGTGCTTGTATTAGTATGTTTAATATGCAGGAAAATTGAAATAGAGGGGAAGAGATGAGCAGGATGATGAAGAAAGCCCTTTGTGGTTTGTAACAGTGTCTGAACTGAGCGGCGGTTGAACTGGGCTCGAACCCAGATTCAACAGAACCGAAAAATATGCGGTGAACCCCGATAAAAAGAAATATCTGTCCTCGGAGAGTAGAAACATGTAGAAATACCTCTTCATTTTTTCCTATAGCGAAGTTAAATCTATTGCGCCGAGTAGAAAACGGTCTAGGAGGGTGTTGTGAAAAGCTGTCAACAATGGTTAGGTTTTGGTACGACACTGTTATTTAAATGAAGAGGAGAGGATTACAGAAGGGTGCTGTTGTAAGACTTTAACAAAAGACTCATTGAGAACTCGGCCTTTGTGTTGGAACCAAATGGAAAGATTGGGTTTTGATAGAACGACTGTTTGGAAAATAAGCCACTTTTGCAAATAGGAAAAACAATGGAAGGGTTTTTAGTTTTGAATCTTGGCAAACTTAAGAATCATGAAGCCTGTCCTGGAAAACAAAGGGCTGGTAATTTGAACACAAACTGACATCTCTGTGAGCGATGGTGCTTCTCCGAGTTATACGTCTTATAACTAATGTGCTCATTTCAGAACAGAACTCCAGCTAAACACAGTTACATTCAACACTTTTCATGGCAGTGATTATAAATGAACAGTTGTCTATTTGTCGCCCTGTAATGGCATATGGGGGTGTTAGAGTGGGCCGTCCCGATATGATAACTCGTCTAATCAATCAGAGAGATTTTACTCTATTTTTTTATACTGATGCAATCGCTTCTGAAAATACATTAGCATAATGGGAGAGTGGTGAAGGAAGATAATGTGTGAATTTTTGGGAAGTCGAGAGAGAGGGAGATTGAGCGAGGAGGCCATGCTTGAAAGACAAATGCCCTGCACATACCAAACAGAGTCTATGAATAAAAACGGGGCGTGAAAAGAACGATTAGAGATTGAAATGGATTATAATGAGGACTGGATCACTGTATGAGCATCGCTCAAGAAAGAAAAAACAAAATATAGTGAATAAAATGTGTATTAGCTGCATTCATATTCTCGGTGATTTAACATCTGATATATAATGCCATCTGATTTGCATATACATTAGCTCTCAAGAGGAGTACGATGTGTGGAAATTGCAGAAAAGGCAGTTGGTCATTTTTTGCATAGTTTGAGGCAGGAGAAATCAGTAAATTAAAAACATCAGTGTGTGTGTGTGTGTGTGTGTGTGGGAGAAAATAATGATTTTTTATTTCTTTTTTTTTTTTTAGCAATTATGCAGATTGCAACATTCTCAGCAGCTCAGCGCTGTAGTTTAAAGCAGATCCCCGTCAGTATTTGTGTCAGTGACTTTACAGGTAAATGAGCAGCCAAAAATGACGTTGACATATACACATCCTCCACATCATTAACACATTTGCACATATTTAAATTGGTCGTGTCAAATCTGGTTCACAGTGTCACCCCAATCTGAGGAGGAAGCATAATTATTTTATGAGGTAGCCATTTTGTATGAATTCATGCTTGAATTACACTTTATACTGTAAAAAAGTGATCATTTGACTTAAAATATGTGAGTAAACCCGTTGCTTTTTAAAGTGATTAGTTGATTTTAAATTACCTTAAAATGAAGTATTTGCATAATTATAAAAATATGTGAACAGTTCTAAATTACAACACATTTATTCACTGTTTTAAGTAACTAATCACTTTTTTACAATGTATGAATAGCCCAAAAATGTCATCATTACTTACATGGTCATAGAAGTGTTGAGATATGCAATTGTGAATGAGTTTTGAGACAGACTATTCAACTCAACTCAATTCATCTTTATTTCTATAGCGCTTGTACAATATAGATTGTGTCAAACCAGCTTAACATTGAAGTTCTAGTAAATTGAAATTGAAGTTTTCAGATTTAAAGTTCAGTTTAGTTTAGTTCAGTGTAGTTTAAATTTCACTGCTGAAAGTCCAAACACTGAAGAGCAAATCCATCGAGACTAAGGTACAGACAAAGATCTTGTAGGTTGTTAGACTTCTAATATAGAGTGTTATTATTTATGATGCCCTCACTTCATTTATCATTGGTTTCTCTTGATTACTGGAATTTGTATTTTCCAGAAGAAAGTCAATCGGGTTTGGAAATAACATGAATGTGCATACATTTAGATTGTTTTCTACAGTGTTTTTTTTTTTGTTAAAACATTGCTATGATCAAATGCTTTCTGAACCACTGTTCTCATCACTGCCATTTTTAATGCATGATTATTTAATTATTGAGGGGAAAGAGCACTTCACATATTTACATATTCTACTTTAACAAAGACAGTTTTAATAACAATGTAAATATTTAATTTAAAAAAACATTGATTTTTCTAATACTTATATAAATGTCCTACACTGTAAAAATTACATTAACTTGCTGGCAATTTTGGTTGCCAGTAAGACTGTAAATTTACAAGCACACTGTAAATTAATGCTTAACTGTAATATGTACAGTAACTTACTTAAAATTTTGCAACACAGGCTTATTAAGCTTATTAATGTCACAAGATGGCCGAGCATGGCTGCCGTGTTGCGAGCTCCCAGCAAACTTCGTTGCGTTTTGTATGTTTTTCTTGTATTTTTGTTGTTTTTCGTGCTGGAGCTTTTCACTCATCATAGCACACGTGCTGCTGATGATGTGACAATAAAAGTGATTTCTGAAAACATAGTCTCGTGGACGTTTCTGGAGATCACGAATTATGTAGCCGGAGGTATGTAGGGCTGCGTTTTTTTTTTTTTTTAAGTGAACCGTGTGGAGGCCTTTCCCGCCGCAACCAGTTTGTCTCGTTAGCTCGTCGTGTACGTCAGCGGACTTGAGATGCAGAAAGGAGTTGACCACAACGACGACAACCGGGTTCGAGTCCGAGGAAGAGTGGTTCCAGAAATCAAGTAAGACAAAAACAGAATCCCAAAAAATTAAATGAACGAGTGAACAACAGGCTGAGAATGTGGTAAAATCCGAAAACGTGGTAAAAAATCAGATGAGGGCTTTTCTATCTTTAGACGGCTTTTGTAAACTGTTGGTTGAGTTTAGGGAAGTATGTGGGTGGGCGGGTCAATCTGTAAAATTGGTTGAGTTTAGGGAAGGAGGAGGGTGGGTCAGTTGATTGGCCGGTCGCCCAGTCAATCATTCAGTCAGACAGACAGACGGTCGGTCGTCAGCGGCCTCTGGTGGGTTTACCCGAGAACATCGTGGGCGCAAACAGCACTCGCGAGAGACATTTGAGATACGAAAAAGCACACACAGCGGCCTCTCACGGATTCGCGAAAACAAAAACTGCAAAAATACGTACCTCCTGGTATGCATTTCGCGGTCTCCAAAAACGTCCATGGGACTACATTTTCAGAATGAGCCTGGGTTGCAATTTTGGTTGCCAGTAAAACTAAATTCACAAGCACACTGTAAATTAACTCTTACAATTAACTGTACAATTTACAGTAACTTGCAATTTTGCTTGCCAGTAAGACTGTAAATTTACAAGCACATTGTAAATTAACACTTACATTTAACTGTAAAATTTACAGTAACTTACTGGCAGTTTAGGTTGCCAGTAAAACTAAATTCACAAGCATACTGTAAATTAAAAATTACAATTGAAATTCTAAAAAATACAGCACAGTTGTAGTTATTTATTTACAGCATGCTTGAAATGTTACATTGAAATTGCTTGAAATGGTTATTTTTTAGTGTATATGTAACAAAATGACTGTGCAACATAATGCTTAAATGGTCCACAGATAGAAATTACATTTTGATTGGTTTTTCAGGGTGTCCGCAGGGTCTTAAAAAGTCTTAAAATGCCCTAAAAAGATTTCACTGAAATACTGTGTTGTAGGTCTTAAATCATTTTAAACAGGTGTTAATTTTCCTATGTCCCAAATAAAGCTACCCAATCTGGCCGATACGTAATCACTTATAATCCATCTTAAAACTTTTTTTTTTTTAATATTTAACTTTTTTATTGCAAAGAGATACAATTCACAACACCTGTTAGATACATTTACAGCAAATTCTTTAAATGAAAATCTCTAATTAGAGAAAGAAAAGTAAAGCAACACATCCCTTTACATGATCTTCCATTAATACAAAAACTATTTACAGAAGTAACCAGGCCATTAGAAAAAATCCTTAGTGTTTAGTCCTGTATAAGTCTAAAATTTCTTTCATAATAGTCTTAAAAGGGTCTTAAATTAGATTTGAAGTAACCTGCAGAAACCCTGTTTTTGGATCTTTATATGACTGCAGTTGGACCACTGAAGTCACATGGAATGTTTTGACAATATTTTGTTCAATTCTTTTTAACTGTGTCTTTTAACCCTTACTATGGAGGGTCAGAGAGCTCTCAGATTTCATCTAAAATATCTTAATCTGTGCTCTCAGGGAATTGGAATGACAAGAGGGGAGTAATTAATTACAGCATTTTTAGTTTTGGGCGAAATAACCCTTTAAATGGTTTTACATATTCATCATAACTGGCCTGATCACAAAATGGATTAGGTTAGCTTTGCTATTTCCTCCCCTAGTTTAAATATATTTCATAAAATGGCACATTTCTGTCAAAGAATCCCACAGTTAATCCTCTGTGATATTGAATCTCTCCAATCCCTGTTTAATATGAAATTCATCGCTTGGCTATGCAGTCCAAATTATTAAGAAGAATTAGATTAAAAAGATCTCGATGATTATTGTGTGAATCTCTGATGAAAACAAGTGGGATCAGCCCAGAAAAATACAGCTGTCCCAGCACATATTTCACTTATCTCTTGAATGAGCTACATTGCAGTATTAACAATATGTCATTTCATGTCTTTCTGTTGTGTAGGCTAAGCACATTTTGAGATTTTCCAATAATACGCTTGGAGCAGCTTTTTACCTTCACCCACCCAGGGGAGGTTTAGGTTTCACCAGATGTTAAAAGCAGGTATGAAAGATTCTGTACTACAGTTTTTTCTTTACATTTCCTTATCTTTGCAAAACTTATAACGATGTGTGATATGTGTGGTTGCTGACATGTTGATACTGTATGAGGTTTTTAGGATGTTATGAGTGTTTTTAGATTTTTTTATTAAAGTAAAGATTCTATATTTTACTGACAGTATGGTACTTTTTCTCTATTTTCCACTCTTTTATTGATTGAAATGCTTAAATCTACACTGTAAAAAAATGCAGGGTTCCACACAATTCACTCATGTTGTCCCAACACAAATCAAGTTAACGTAACAAATTTAAGTGAACTGAACATAAAACAATTAAGTTGTCTATAAAAAAATCTCACAAATTGTGTTATTTCAGCTCATTTTACATTAGTAGTTTACATATTAAGTAGTGTGTACACTTTAAAAAGTGATTAGTTACTTAAAGCGAGTAAACCAATTGCCTTAAAAGCAACAAGTTGACTTTACAAAAATAAATGTAAGTAAAGCCATTGTAACTTGGAACTGTTAAGTTGACTTTTTATAACTAATAAAATTATAACTTTAAGTTTTAGAACTATGCTAATTGTACTCACTTTTTTAAAGTCAACTAATATCTTTTTACAGTGTCAGACTATTTTAGCATGTCTGTTTTCAAATAATTACTGTAATTATCACAATATTACACTTCATTAAGTCTATAAAATCTACACATATTGTAGCTCGTACTGAATTTAGAAGACACACGGGAGTCTGATTTATTTTAGTTACTGTCATTTTGCTAGTTACATAAAAGCTGGACAAAAAAAAACAAATATAATAAATGTATATTGGAAAAAAGTGATTAGTTTTCTTTTATTTTAAAAAAGTGAGTACAATTAGCATAATTAAAATAAAAAATGTACTTAACAGTTCCAAGTTACAATGGGTTTACTTTTAACATTTATTTGTGTAAAGTCTACTTGTTGCTTTTAAGGCAATTGGTTTACTCGCTTTAAGTAACCGATTACTTTTTAAAGTGTATGGAAGTTTTTTTTTTTTTTCACAATTCTGTTTCTTAGAATTATGAATTCATATCTTGCAATTCTAAGTTCATTTTGTGTAATTTTGATGTTTAAACAATACTGAGAAATAAGTAATGAGATTATTTCTTATAATTATGAGAAGTTGAGATATAATTGCAAGATATAAATAAAAAAATAAGATATTTTAATTATTTTCAATGAAAAGACTAAAAAACAAAAAATATATAAATTTAGTTGCAACGCTTTAAAAAAAAGAAACTATAAGGTAACAAAATAACATCTTAAAAATAAATTTAACATCTTGCGTCTTAGAGCTGCAAGGTATTAACTTAATTGTTATTTTTAGTAAAAAAAAAAACAAGAATTGTGATTTTTGTGTTTTCTACTGTAGTTCATACTTTGCAACCTTGTTTAAAAAAAAGAGAATTGCAAGAAATAAAACGTCAGATTTATATACGGAAAACTATATTAAAAATCATGAGACTTGGATTTGAGAAAAAAAGACAAAATATGGAGTTTATATTTAGCAATTTTGCCATTATTTCTCGTAATTCTAAGAAATAACCTTACCATTTATTTCTCAGCAATGCTGGACAAAGCCAGTTGTATGATTTGAGGTGTCATTCGCAAACTACAAATGATCTGGAACAATTTATGTATGAGAATCAGTCAGAATTATATACAGAAAACCATACAGTAAATTCAAAATCACAAGAGAGTTGGATTTAAGAAAAAAGACAAAATATTGAGTTTAGATCTAGCAATTCTGCCTTTATTTATCAGAATTATAAGAAATAACCTCACAATTTATTTCTCAGAATTGCTGGAAGAAGCCATTTGTGTGATTTGAGGTATCATTCACAAATTACAAATCATCTGGGACAATTTATGTGTGAGGATCAGAATTATTTACAGAAAACCATACAGTAAATTCAAAATCACAAGAGAGTTTGATTTGAGAAAAAAAGACAAAATATGGAGTTTATATTGAGCAATTCTGCCTTTATTTCACAGAATAACTGGAAAAAGCCAGTTGTATGATTTGAGGTGTCATTCACAAATTACAAATCATCTGGGACAGTTTATGTCTTAGAACCAGTCAGAATTATATACAAAAAACCATACAGTAAATTCAAAATCACAAGAGACTTGAATTTAAGAAAAAAGAGAAAATATGGAGAATATGAACAAAATATGAACAGAATATTATATCTTAACTTCTTATAATTCTAAGAAATAATCTTATCATTTATTTCTCAGTATTTCTCGAAAAACATAAAAACAGAATTCCACTTAGAATTGCAAGATATGACTTCATAATTCTAAGAAACGAAATTGTGAAAAAAACCTGAATTGTTTAATTGAAGTCATAATTCTTTGACAAATATGGCCTTCCACACACTCAAAAACATATTTGCTGCTTGTTCAAACTACGTATTTAAAATGAGCTGAAACAACACAATTCTTGCAATTGTTTTTGGACAACTTAATTGTTTTATGTTCTATCCACTTAAATTTGTTACGTTAACTTAATAGATTTGTGTTGGGATAACATGAACGAATTGTGTGGAACCCTGCATTTTTTACAGTGTAGATTTAAGCATTTCGGTCTATAAAGAGTGGAAAATACAGAAGTAACATACTGTCAGTGAAATATAGAATCTTTACAAACTAAATCCAAAAACACTCATAACATCCTAAAAACCACATACAGTATCAACATGTCAGCAACCACACATATAGCAGTTCTGCCTTTATTTCTCAGACTTCGAAGAAATCGTCTTACAATTTATTTCTCAGAATTGCAAGAAAAAGCCAGTTGTATGATTTGAGGTGTCATTTGCAAATTACAAAACATCTAGGACAATTAATGTGTGAGAATCAGAGTTTACTATCAATAGTCATACAAATAGGAAGCAGCAGAGTCTGTTCTTCTGTCTCATTCCAGCAGAGGAAGTTATTAAGGAGCTGATCTGGCTGGATGTCATGTCATGCATCTGTGGGAGCTTCATTTTGTTGATAAAATGTCTCAATATAGTTTGCGTAACGGACATTATGGTGCTTGCAGAAACTCTGTGAGACCTCAATTACAGTGATAAGCAAATAAAAGCAAATCATCCACAAGGCATACAGTAAACAGCGAGAGGAAATAGGAAGTGATCTGACAGAGAGATTTTTTTTAAGGAGGGCACAAACCTCTTTATTATTTTAAAGAGTTTTTTCCGCTCTGTTTTCCCAAAGGTCTCTTGCAATGAACAAAACAAGGAGGATTTGAAACTTCCTCTTCAGAGATAAAATGAGGAGTAATGTATACTTCCAGAAGACTGCGGCTAAATATAGCTTGAGTTATGAGAGTTTGATAAACTGATGTGGAAAAGATAAGGCTGTTGCCTCTCCAGTTGATCATTCTCAGCTCTGCAGTAGAGCATGATGATTTACTGCAGTAAAGTGACGTTCAGTTTTGACTTGAGATTCCACAACCTCTTCTGACTTAAAGGAACAGCGTATCCCAAATAAGAATCCAGAGGTTTAGATTTTTTTTTTTCTTTAGTTGAAAATTGAAGATTTTTTTTATTTATTTTTTTTTTTTCTGAAACCAGGATATACATTTGAAGACAAAGGTATTAGCCCATCAGTGAAAATGTAAATTCTTTATCAAATGAGGGTTTCACTAAGTCAAATGTAAGACATTTAAAGACCTTTTTAAGAGCATCATTATTATTATTATTTTTATTATTATTATTATTATTATTATTATTACTATTATTATTATTTAGTGTTTTAAAATTATTTTTATTACTGCATTTTTTTGCATTCATGTATCCTTTACTGCTGCACATGTCTGAAAAGTGCCTTTTTACTTGTCCCATCAAAACATATTATTAATAATAATTTTATTACAATATTAGATATTTATAAAAAAAAATCTAATGATTTATTTTTAGCCACATATTTTAAATAATGTGTCAATACAAGCAAACCCTAGTTGTATACATACAGCTTTTTTAAACATAACCCTTAAAAAAAAACATTGACCAGCTTTGAAAAACTATAATAAACAAAATATATGAAAATTTGTCCTCACCATATAAATAGAGGAACTTTTAAACAAATGTTATTTAAGGAAGATAATTACACCACATTGGTAAATAGAGTTATAAATAGAGTTTTGTTAAAAGTTTTATTGAAATAGATTGCTGGATGATTGGATAGATTTTTGCCAGACTGGGAAGCGTTACATTAATGTAAGAAAATTAAGACCTGTTAAAACGATTTAAGGCAATGTTTCATTGCATTTAAGACTTTTTAAGATATTCAAGACGTTGTGGACACCCTGTCAAATATTTCCAAGTGATGTTTAACAGTGTGAGGACATTTTTGCTGTTTAATGTTTAATCAAGCTAATTAATAAATTGAAATTGAAAAATTAAAATTGTGAAAAGGGTGTCACAGTGGCTTAGTGGTTAGCACTGTCGCCTCACAGCAATAAGGTCGCTGGTTCGACCTTCGTGGACATTTCTGTGTGGAGTTTGCATGTTCTTCCCATGTTCGCGTGGGTTTCCTCCGGGTGCTCCAGTTTCCCACACAGTTCAAAGATATGTGGTACATTCATTCATTCATTCATTCATTTTCTTTTCAACTTAATCCCTTTATTAATCCGGGGTCGCCACAGCGGAATGAACCGCCAACTTATCCAGCATGTGTTTTACGCAGCGGATGCCCTTCCAGCCACAACCCATCTCTGGGAAACATTCACACACACAATTCACCTATACCGCATGTCTTTGGACTGTGGGGGAAACTGGAGCACACGGAGGAACGCAGGGAGAACATGCAAACTCCACACAGAAACGCCAACTGACCCAGCCGAGGCTTGAACCTGCGATCCAGCGACCTTCTTGCTGTGAGGTGACAGCACTACCTACTGCGCCACTGCGTCGCTATGTGGTACAAGTGAATTGAAAACTAAATTGGCCGGCAGTGTATGTGTGTGAATGTGAGAGTGCATGGGGGATTTCCAGTACTGGGTTGCGGTTGGAAGGGCATCTTCTGTGTAAAACATATGCTGGATAATTTGGTGGTTCATTCGACTGTGGCAAGCCCTGATAAATCATAGACTAAGCTGAAGGAAAATGAATGAAAATTGTGAAAATATATATTTTATTATTACTTCAATTATTTTAATTTTAAACTTTTTTAAAATGTTTAGCTTGAAGTAAAAGTATAACTTGGTTTGTTAGTTTATGCTTTCACTTTTATTTTTCACTGTGATTAACATTGTAAGATATAAATAAAAAATGTAAGATTAATTGAAAAAAAAATTAATTAATTGAAAAAGTTTTATTAATTATTTTCAATGAAAGAAATATTAAAAAAACCTCTAAAACATATCAATTCATTTTCAGGAATTAAAAAAAAGAAACTTTAAAGAAATAAAATACTCAATCTTTCTCAGAGCTGCAAGATATTAATGTGTAATTGCTATTTCTAAGAAATTTTTAAGATTTTTGTGTCTTCTACTGTAGTTTATACCTTGCAACCTTGTTTTAAAAAGCTAAATTGCGAGAAATAAAAAAAATGGTTCGAACCTCGGCTGGGCTGGGTCAGTTGGCGTTTCTGTGTGGAGTTTGCATGTTCTCCCTGGGTTCGCGTGGGTTTCCTCCGGGTGCTCCGGTTTCCCCCACAGTCCAAAGACATGCGGTACAGGTGAATTGGGTAAGCTAAATTGTCCATAGTGTATGAGTGTGAATGTGTGTGTGGAAGTTCCCAGAGATGGGTTGCGGCTGGAAGGGCATCCGCTGCGTAAAATCGTGCTGGATAAGTTGGCGGTTCATTCCGCTGTGGCGACCCCGCAAGGGACAAACCCGACAAGAAAATGAATGAATGAATGAATGAAAAAAATGTCAGAATTCTTCACCTTATTCTTCACCTTATTCCTAGTCATTTTTCCTATAGGCAACTGAATCGGAAGTTCTAAAACAATTGCAAAAGCGAGCACACTTCCCCATTGAAGAATAAGCTCAATATGAAGGATTACGTTTACACGTATTGTTTTGCAAGTGTTACTCTTCAGTGCATGCATGTCCAAATACTTTCTGGAGACCTGTGCTGTTTACAATGAATTGCAGTCAAAGAGCTAGATGTTTTACAGGTATTAACTTCTTGTATTAAGCATATCCAGTGTAAGTGTCAGTACTTGAGACAGTAGCTGAAGGGCGTGTCTCTCAAGAGGGTGAAGGAATGAGAGATTTGAAGGATCTTAGAGGCATCACAGTTCTCAGGGTGTCTCGTTTCGGGAGGATGCCATTAAAAACACTGTCTTCCTGTCTCATCTGTCCGAGTTCTTTAAATACGCTGTCACACTCGCTCTCAAAGAATGACACAGATACAATACTGGTGCTCAGTTTGACGTTATTAAATGTCTAAGGCTTATAGGCCAGGTCGTGAAGAGGTCGTACAAGCTTTTTTTATTTATTTCTTGCATTTGCATGTAGATTTGAATGTAGTTTTGTTTATTTGGATATTTTAAACATTGCCTTTAAAAGTCAACTTTAAAATAAATACTTTTGTTGGGCAGAAAATGTGGAAACATTTTGTAAACTAAGCAGTAATCTGTCTTACAGCTAATTCAACTTTAAAACTAATACTTTTTTCATCAAGGACACGTTTGATTTAACAGAAAAGACAATTGCAATACACTGCTGTTCTTTTAAAAGCTCAGTCAATCCGTTTGCTTGTATTGTCATGGTTTTAACACAAATACTAAACAACATTCATAATGAAAATGTTTTGCAACACCAAATCAGCATTTTATGATTTCTGAAACATTTAACTGGATGAAAATTCAGCTTTGCCATAACAGAAATAATTGACGTTAAAATATATTTAACATAGGAAATTATTTTACATTGTAATAATGCTGGCAATATTACAGTTTTACTATTCTTTGAGTACAGACTTGGACTTATAGTAATAATAATAATAATAATGATAAACTTGTTGATGCCAAAGATTTGAAATGTACACGAGATGACATACTGTTGAAGTCAGAGTTATTAGCCCCCTGTTCATTTTTTTCCCCATTTTCTGTGTAACGGAGAAAAGATTTTTTTGGCTATTGTTGTGAAAGTAGTAGGGTTGCACGATATTGGAAAAATCTGGCATTGCGATATTTTGTTTTTCTATGATATATACAGTTGAAGTCAGAATTATTAGCCACCCTGAATTATTAGCCCCCTTGTTTATTTTTTCCCCAGTTTCTGTTTAACAGAGAGAAGATTTTCTCAACACATTTCTAATCATAATAGTTTAATAACTCATTTCTAATAACTGATTTATTTTATCTTTGCCATGATGACAGTACATAATATTTTACTAGATATTTTTCAAGACACTTCTATACAGCTTAAAGTGACATTGAAAGGCTTAACTAGGTTAAGTAGGTTAACTAGGCAGGTTAGGGTAATTAGGAAAGTTATTGTATAACGATGGTTTGTTCTGTAGACTATCAAAAATATATAGCTTAAAGGGGCTAATAATATTGACTTTAAAATGGTTTTAAAAAATTAAAAACTGCTTTTATTCTAGCCGAAATAAAGCAAATAACACTTTCTCCAGAAGAAAATATATTATCAGACATACTGTAAAAATGGCCTTGCTCTGTTAAACATCATTTAGGAAATATTTTAAAAAGAAACAAAAATTAAAAGGGGGGCTATTAATTCTGACTTCAACTGTATGTCAGGTAATATTTATGTTATTTATATTTATTCATTATACTGTAGGGCCGGGCGATTAATCGAAAAGTAACCGAAATCGACAATAAGAACCTATAATCGATCAAATTTTTCCAGGACGATTATTTCAATTACTTTCCCTAACGCGCGTGGAGTCACTTGACCCCGCTTTAAGGCTGATTTATACTTCTGTGTTGAACACATGGATATGGTCCGGCGCAGCCTTCGTGCGGTCGCATACCTGCGCAGTGCACCTCTCAAAAAATGTAACTACATGTCGCACGTTTGCATTACCTTGACGATGTTTGGAAGCTGCGCCAGATATGCCTATTTCTATTACAATAAATTATTTACATTAAAATATTTGTTTACAGAAGATGCAAGAAATGAACAATTTAAAATAATATTTACAGGATATACAAGAGTTATTTTATTTAAAAGAGATACTGCTTATTTTCTACTTTAAATATTAACAATTTAACATATATAATTCTACATATATAATTAATTTTGTTTCCAAAAGTGCAAGTTATTTGTTTTTACTTTTTTCTAAGAAAAAAGTGACTGTTAGTTTCAGGCAGTGTGTGTTTTAATATCAGTTGTTTAACGTTGATGTTCAATAAATAATCATATATAGTAGATAGTTTGTGATTCCTTCAATTATTTTAAAATCAAATAATGCACCCTTCATTCAAGCATCTCTCACTTGTTATATGTGATCATTTTTCCTGTACAAAACCTGTCAGGGAACTCTGAGGGCAAAAAAATAAAATAAGCAAATAAAATAATCGTTCAATAATCGTAATTGAGTTAAAATGTTCAATTACTCGAGATTTAGATTTTAGGCCAAATCGCCCAGCCCTAATTTTTTTTCTTTTTTTTATGGCACAAATTTCTGCCATAAAAAAGAAAGAAAAAAAACTACCATTTTATGTTTAAATATTATTCAAAGGGAAAATTGCTGTTTTAATTTGGTCCTTGTAAAAATAACTTTTTACTAGACTTTGACTAGACATCACAAATGACTGGAAATATCATTGAAAGGTTTATAGTACAGTATACTTTTTTTTTTTCTAGCTCTTTTATAGACATTTTATGAGTGATCCCTGAAAATTTATTCAAAAACCCATTGACTAAGAAATCACTGGTAAAATTATGGAAAATCGTTGGTCAGAAAATGCCTCATAGCAAGAAGGTCACTGGTTCGAGTGCCGGCTGGGCCAGGCATTTCTGTGTGGAGTTTGTATGTTCTCCCTGTGTTGGCGTGGGTTTCCTCTGGGTGCTCCGGTTTCCCCCACAGTCCAAAGACATGCGCTTTAGGTGAATTGAATAAACTAAATGATCCGTTGTGTGTGAATGAGTGTATATGGGTTTCCCAATACTGGGTTGTGGCTGGTAGGGCATCCGCTGCGTAAAACATATGCTGGAATAGTTGGAGGTTTATTCCACTGTGGCGACCTCTGAAATACAGACTAAGCCGAAGGAAAATGAATAAATGAATGGTCAGAAAATGTGGAAACTCTTTCTAAACTAAACAGTAATCTGTCTTAGTGCCAAATTTAATAAATAGGGCTAATTAAAACAATAATACAACCATATAAAAGTGCCGGAGGAAGTGAATAGTTCAGCAAGTGATCAAATGACCATTTCAAAACAACTTATTTTTTAACACAATCCTCCAGGACATATTGTGTTGGATATTATTGTATGGATATTATTCATTCATTTTCTTTTCGGCTTAGGCTTTTTATTAATCTGGGGTCACCACAGGGGAATGAACCGCCAACTTATCCAGCATATGTTTTACGCAGCGGATGCCCTTCCAGCCGCTGGAGCACCCGGAGGAAACCCACGCAAACACAGGGAGAACATGAAAACTCCACACAGAAATGCCAACTGACCCAGCCGGTGCTCGAACCAGCGACTTTCTTGCTGTGAGGTGATTGTGCAACCCACTGAGCCACCGTGCTGCCCATGGATATTATTGTACGGGTTAAATAATAGTAGAAATAGCAGTAAACATAATTAAATGGCACAATGGATATTCTCCTCGCATATCATTTTCTTCAGAAAAAAAACCCTATAAATGCTTATGCAACAAAAATAACTGTCCATATATCACTGCATGTCTTTAGCAAATCCTCAAGGTGTTTTTTTAGCAGCAAGGAGTGTTTGCTCTGGCAAAGTAAATCTGTACCTTAGTGTTTAATCCTTCCCTTTGGTCTTGCTCTGTTTTTCAGCAAATACAACACCTTTTTTTCCCCTTCATCCCAAGTCTACTGTAATTGATGCCCCATAAATGCTTCATTTTTCACCAACAAGAAAGCAAAACAAGCAAAAGAAGTGCTTCTCCTCCATCACTCAGACACGGCGCTCTGTCAAAGTTCCTCCAGACTGTTTAATGGCGAGTCAAGGCTGGTTCCATTAGCAATTAGAAGTGTTCAGTTTGGGACTCATTAAATTACTGGAGCTCGTCTGAGGAGTCTGTGGTTACTGTATCCATCACAGGCTGTTCTGAGGCCTACACTCTATCTTTATGCAAAAGAGTGGAGCTCTGCCAGCGGGCTTCATTCGTCAGTGCTGCGGTGCCAGAGTGGGTCACTCTCTCCTGATGACTGATCTGTCTGCGAGCCCTACTGACTACATGGGGAAGCTTACATCTGGATGTGCTGTATGTATATTCATAAAGACGATGAATGAATTTTACAAATCTATGCTATACAGATCCACTGTTCATGTTATAGGCCCACATGCTGGATTATTGTATGTATAAAAACGCCTATTGCGGGCAACCCAGTGGCGCAGTAGGTAGTGCTGTTGCCTCACAGCAAGAACGTCGCTGGGTCGCAGGTTCGAACCTCGGCTGGGCTGGGTCAGTTGGCGTTTCTGTGTGGAGTTTGCATGTTCTCCCTGGGTTCGCGTGGGTTTCCTCCGGGTGCTCCGGTTTCCCCCACAGTCCAAAGACATGCAGTACAAGTGAATTGGGTAAGCTAAATTGTCCATAGTGTATGAGTGTGAATGTGTGTGTGGAAGTTCCCAGAGATGGGTTGCGGCTGGAAGGGCATCCGCTGCGTAAAATCGTGCTGGATAAGTTGGCGGTTCATTCCGCTGTGGCGACCCCGCAAGGGACAAAGCCGACAAGAAAATGAATGAATGAATGAAAAACGCCTATTGCCTCATCAAAACTTCCTTAACCTCTTAGGGCCCAAGGTGTTTTTTTACATGCATTTTTTATTTCTCTTTGCTATTTAGGTTTATTGGTACCTAATTAGAATAAAAATCTAAGTATCATCTTTTGATTTGATGTAATTTTAGAGAAAAATGATGTCCGTATATATGGACTCGTGGTCCAAATTTACATAAAACACTTTTCCCGAATTTTCTTTAATGCATATTTAACATAGAATTATTATTTTTGAACTTGCTTTGACTATCAGAGAGTAAAAACAACATTTTTTTTCCATTTTGGACAGGGTTTGGGACATTTCATGTGCTGCAAAACAGTTGCAGGATGACACTGAATGTCTGTAACAAAATATAAAACATTCAAAGTATTTTAAATAGCCACTTAAGAGCTAAAAATGTGCTGTCCACGTATGTGGACACTCAAGCCCTAGGAGTTTATAATGAGTTTAAGCAAAAATGACCATTCAGATAAGACAAAAAATGTTCAACCCAGGCTCATTCTGATCACGTTCCCCTATAAACATTCCTGGAGAGAGCAAAATACGTTCTAGGAGCTACGTTTTTTGCAGTTTTGGTTTTCGCGAATGCATCAGAGGCCGATGTGTATGCTTTTTCAGATCTCAAATTTGTCTCGCGAGTGCCATTCACGTCTGCTGTTCTTGCGTAAATCCACCAGAGGCCGCTGTCGACTGACTGAATGACTGACCGATAAACTGTCCCACCCTCCTCCTTGCCTAACCCAACTGATAGTGTTTTCAAAAGCACCGATTGACCCGCCCACCACCTTCTCTAAACCCAACTGATAGTGTTTTCAAAAGCAATCCAGAAAAAGAAAAGGCCTCGCAGCAGCCAGATTTTTACCACACTTTCAGATTTTACCACATTCTCACCCTGTTATTTGCTTGTTTATTTAATTTGTCGGCTTTTGTTTTTGTCTTACCTGCTTTCTTGAACCATTCTTCACAGGACTCAAGCCCTGTCGTCGCGGTCAACTCCTCTCTGCGTCTCAAATACGCCGATGTACATGGCGAGCCATTGGACAAAATGATAACAGCAGAAAAGCAGTGCATATGGAGGAAAGCGGTCAACTTGTAAGTAATACAAGGAACGGTGTCATACTGTGTTTGTTTTTAAGACAAAATGCAGCTGTTCGTACTTCTGGCTACATAATTTGCGATCTTCAGAAATGTATATAGGGCTACACTTTCAGAATGAGCCAATGTTGATCATTTTTTAGGCATGTGGGGTCCAGAAAAGTTAAGAACTCCAGATCTAAGGGATTCTGAAACAAGTCCAGTAAAAACTGAGCAGGGAATTACGAGACTCTTTAAATCACGACAGGGATCATCACTTTAAACATATGCGGAATATGTAAGAACAAAGCAAAGAAATCTTGGAACATCCCAACCTGCTAATTATGCATCATAAATCCACGGATATTGCGGTCGGGATTATATGATATTCAGACTAACACCTTAAACACAGAAACATGGTTTATTGCGCCGTCTGCAGACTTTTAACAGTACGTGTATGTTTACAGAAACACTGACCACCTGAGAGAGTTGACCGCAAGAATAAGGATTGATACACAGACCCTAGCATTCATATATGAGGTACGATGTCTTTCTTTACCACATATGTCTCTCTTTCTTTCTGTTTTGCGCGTTTGTTTGGGAGATCAGCCCGGCTGTGTTGAGACTGCCAACCCTCAAGTGTCTGTTACTGGAGTTGTGGTGCGTGTGAGTTTTCTTGCATGTTTCTGTAAGGCTGGATTAGCCTGCAACTGCCATGATACATTTCCCAAATTCGTTTCTAAAGTCATAACAATATGCTTTAAACACCAACACACCAGTTCCTAAGAAGAAAACCGGTACGTGCGCATATTGTGGATTACGTTGCCTGTGATTGGGAATTACAGCAGAATTATGACAAGATTCGGCTTATGTTTGCTAAATCTGGCATCCTTGCACTGTAAATAATTGGAAGCAGCTTCAACTAATTATAATTTGGTATCTAGTTTCACTGATCCCCCCCCCCCCCCCCCCCCCCCTTTTTCACATCTCTGTCTTGAGAAAAAGTATGAGTTTCTATTTCTTTACATGGTCCAAACATTAGAAAGATTATAAAAGATTGGCTGGATTGGTAGATATCCCTTCATTTAACATTTTTCAAATACATTTTTCCTGTACAAGCAAGAATATATTATTTAAAATTGGAATATGGTGCTCCTCCGACATTTTATTAGTTGGTATTTTAGTTGCTAGTGTGTTATACTACTAATTGCTTCAGAATAGTTTGTTGCTTTGAAAATATGTAAGGGTTTGCTAATTAAAAAATATGGATACAATTGGTTAAGGCATTAATTTATATTAACTTAAAAAGCTAATAATAATAATAATAATACATTTTATTTATAGTGTGATTTCCTCAGACCCAAAGTGCTACAAGGCATACAAGGGAAACAATAACAAAGCAGAACAATAAAAAAACTGTAAAAAACAAAACAAAATGAACAATAAAATTGAAGGATAAATTGACAAAACAAATCAATCTAAGTTAAAAGCAACGGTAAAAAAGTGAGTCTTGAGAAGTTTCTTAAAACAGTACAGAGAAGCGGCATTCCTGATGCTGATGGGTGGACCATCGCGCACTGTACGAAAAAACTCGACCACCCATGGTCTTTAGTTTACATAGGGTGTCCGCGGGGTCTTAGAAAGTATTAAAAGTTGATACATCAATTATTAGAAAATTAAGGTCCTTAAAAGGTATTAAAAGTATTAGTCCTTAAATTTTGTTCACGTGTTGTCTGAAATGTTTCACTCCAAAAAAGCATAAATATATTTATTTTCCTCCTAATATTACAATGGTGTGCTCGATCCACGCTATTGGTTCGGGCTGGGGTGTGTCCGGCCAAGCTTCTCCATACGGGTGATGTCACGTAATTTGCGACAATGCGAAGGTGATGTGACGCTCTCCACATGTAGCGAAATCATAGAGCGAAACAGACGACAAAATGGGAAAATGTACGTTTGTGTACTCCTGGTTGGAGAAAGACACGTTTAAACAGTGGTTGAAGCCTGTTGTTGAAAATAACCACACAATTTATTCTTTCAAGCTTTGTTTCTTCTGAGCTTATCTGAGTTCTGTAGCATGGTTGTGCTCTATTGATTTATTTAACTACAACTGTTTATTAACAACTGTTCATTAAGTTAAAGGTTTGATACTGATTAGAACTTGAAGTGGCGATGAAGTCTTAAAATATTCTGAGAAGGTCTTTAAAAAGTCTTAAAAGGTGTTGGAATTACATTTAGGATTCCTGCATATACCCTGTTACAACGTGTCTGATACAGTGTAAGTCCAGCAAAATATGTGTTAGAGTATCTAATATCTTAGTTTAGTGATATCCTTATTAGTATTAGCTCAGATTAAAAATATTAAGACATACAATTTTATTAATGGGGCGGCTCGATGGCTCAGTGGTTTGCACTATTGCCTCACAGCAAGAAGGTCATTAGTTTGAGTCCCGACTGGGCCAGTTGGCATTTCTGTGTGGAGTTTGCATGTTCTCCCCATGTTGGCACGGGTTTCCTCCGGGTGCTCCAGTTTCCCCCACAGTCCAAAGACATGTGCTATAGGTGAACTGGATGAACTAAATTGACCGTATTGTATGAGTGTGTCTGAATGTGAGAGTGTATGGGTGTTTTCCAGTATTGGGTTGCAGCTGGAAGGGCATCCACTGTTAAAAGCATATTCTGGAATAGTTGGTGGTTCATTCCACTGTGGTGACCCCTTACACATCAGAAACTAAGCTGAAGGTGAATGAATGAATGAAAGAATTTTATTAATGTAGCACTTTACATTAAGGCCCTCTGTAAAGAGTTCATAAAGCTATTCATTGAAGATTAAAAACTTATTTACAAATGCATTATAAATCATTGCTAATCAGTGATACTCTATAGGTGTGAATTTAACACAACACCTGCCCAATAGTGAGCCTCTGAAGTGGCTTATGAAAGGCAAAGATCTTTAGATTATGCTTGTTTCACGTAGTTTGATCAATTTTTGATAGTTTAATATAACTATATTTATTAATTATTTATATTAGCTATTTAATAGCCAAAACATAAGCAGTGCTGGTAGTAACTAATTACATTACAAAAAAGTGAAGTATTTGTAATTAAGTTATCTCATATTTTCACTTTTTTATAGATACGTTATTACATGATTCAGATATTTTTTTTTAATTACCCCATTTTTTTTATTTCAAACCTGGAAGATTTACTGAAATCTGAGTTTTTAAATCCTAATTTACACTCAGTATGTGATAGTTTCAACTTAAGTCATAATTTTCACCCAATTTTATCTTTTAACTTGTATTGTTGCTTTCTTTTGTGCTGGAAATACACTTCAATACTAAAGTGGTCAAAGAGCGAAGCATTAATTAATAATTTATACATTTAAAAAAAAATCTTTGTTAATTTAAGTTGTTAAAATGGTTCTGCATTTTACTGTACTAGTTTCACTTATTAAATATTAGAATTAACGTGCCGTGTACAATTCAATGTTTACTGTTTTTAGGTAATTCTTTTTTATTGTTTTCATAGTGATTGAATAATACAAATCACATCAGCACTAATATGCCAGAATGTAAGGAAAATGAAACTACATGTGCATTTTAAAAGAGGCTTTCATACATACATTTTAAATTTTTTGATATGACTGTTAATTAATATTAGCTACTTTATAGCCCAAACATAAGCAGTACTGCTCACTAATTACATAACAAAAATGTTTAGTATTTGTATTTAAATGATCTCATATTTTAAAACAACAATTTTTGGTCACACTTTACAATAGGGTTTCATTAGGTAATGTTAGAAAATGTACAGTATTTACGAACATGAACTAATTATGAAGTAGTTCAACAGTTCAACATTTACTAATGCATTATTAACATCCAAATCCACGCTAATCATTAGTGAATGCATGCACTGAATTTTCATCAACTAACATGAACAAATATTATAATAAATGTATTGTTCATTGTTTGTTCATGTTACTAAATGGTTTAACTAACATTAACTAATACAACCTTATTGTAAAGTGTTACCCAATTTTTTTATGGATACTTTAATACATGATCCAGTTATTCAAATAGTTTGATTTCAAACCTGGAAGATTTTTAGCTTTTAAGTCATAATTTTAAAGTAGTGTGACATAATTTAGAGTTTATTGAAATCCGTGTTTTTCAAACATAATTTAAGTCATAATTTTGACCCAATTTCATCTTTTTACCTGAATTATTCTTTGCTTTTGTGGTGGAAATGAACGTACTAAACTTTATAAATTAAAAAAAAATATTTGTGAATAGAATAAGAGGTTAAATAATGTATCTGCATTTAATTTCAATACATAATTAAGATATTTAATATTATTAACAACTATGACATGTTTCTGATTAAACCTTGCCAGAAAACTGATTATTTGAACCATTCTAACACCTATTTAATGATGCAAAAGGAACCTGTATTGCTCTATTTTACGCTTTACCCGAGGTTTCTCTCTCTCTCTCACGTCTGTCTTAGGGTGGAAAATTGCTCTCTGGCTTTCCTGTGATAAAGCTGTTGCCTGTGCGTAGGGAAAGTGAAATCCATCATGCGACAGAGAGGGTTTATTCCTCCATTCCGCCCCATTGAGGCCCGTAACACGTATGTGCTCTTGCCATGCATCATTTACCCTCTCTCTCTTTCTCTCCCTGTCTTTGTGTCTGCTCCTGGTACCATCTATTGGCTCAATGTAGCGACAGCTTTGCTCGCATGCAGTTTTGTGCAGGATTGATCTATTGTAGTTGTTGTTTTCTTGTGGGTAGTTTTGTTCAGCGCTGTTGGGTCGAGTTCACAGACATCAGCGGCTTCTTTATATTGTCAGACTCCCTTTGCATTGTTCCTGCAGGCTCGGCACGGACATAAACCCACATGCGCATCTACTGCCAAGTGCTTGGTGTACTATTTCAGCTTCTTTATGAAAGGAGAACACTTCGCTACCACTTTCCAGGTTTTTTCTAGGAGGAATCTGCGTGCGGGAAGGTGAAATGACACCAAATTGCTGGGAGTGTTTGTTTTGTGCTGCTTTGGTTGATACATTGCTTGAAAACATACAAAAAACACGAACCAATGTAGCTCTGAGAGAATAAACAGAAATTGACATTCATAGACATGCCCTTGAGAGCATGTTGAATAAATTGGTTGGTCTATCTGCTGAGGTTTCACGATGTTGTGGCAATAAAACGCCTCCACTTTGATGAAAGTATGCAAGAGATGTCTTCATTGGCGAAACAAGATTGAGCAAAACGCAGCTGCTGGTTGTGCACGCTATTGAGACTCATTGCTTCCTATAGCTTTGGTTAGATTTGTGGTAATTTGTGTGTTGAAAAAAATCAGGGATTAAATTCATTGGCATATTCAATTGCTTGAGGTAGGGATGTAATGATTAACCGATTTCTTCACGGTTAATTAAATATAAAGGCTTCTCAACAGCGCATTTCTGCACGGAGCAAAACTGCTCTAACTAAACAAAGTTATGCCAACTGTGCGCTAGTTTAAACTTCCAAGCATGTACATCGAGGCTAATACCTACGCACACTGGATTAACTATGGCTGAGGTTATTAACTAAGGGCCGTTCACGTATCGCATCTTTTGCGCACGCAAGTTCGTTATTTCCAAGTGATTCTTTTTCACTTATTTTTAAGTCCAAAGAGAGAAATGTACTACTGTTTGTTTTTTATTATTATTTTGTGCTGTATTATTTGGTTACTGAGCAGTAATAAATAAAATCAACATAGGCTCATTCTGAAAATGTAGCTCTATATACGTATCTGGAGACCGCAAAATATGTAGCCAGAGGTACTGCTGCATTTAATTTTTAAAACGAACGCTACTGCATGGTATAACGCCATTCCTTTTCGCGCTTACCAGCTGTAACCAGTTTGTCCCGTTAGCTCGCCATGTACATCGGCGGACTTGAGACGCTGAGAGGAGTTGACCACAACAATGGGGTACGAGTCCAGTGAAGAACGGTTACAGAAAGCAGGTAAGACAAAAACAGAATCCAAAAAATTAAATAAACAAGTAAATAACAGGATGAGAATGTGGTAAAATCTGAAAATGTGGTAAAAATTAGGCAGGGGCTTTTCTTTTTCTGGATTGCTTTTGAAAATTGTTGGTTGGGTTTAGGGAAGTGGGTGGGCGGGTCAATCAATACAATTGGTTGGGTTTAGGGAAGGAGGAGGGTGGGGAGTTGATCGGTCAGTCAGTCAACAGCGGCCTCTGGTGTGTTTACGCAAGAACAGCAGGCGCAAATGGCACTCGCGAGAGACATTTGAGATCTGAAAAAGCGTACACAGTGGCTTCTCATGGATTCGCAAAAACAAAAACTGCAAAAAAACGTACCTCCTGGGACGTATTTTGTGGTCTCCAGAAATGCATATAGAGGTATGTTTTCTGAATGAGCCTGGGTTGATATTATTTGGTAACTGAGCAGCAATAAATAAAATATAAGGAGTTTTCATGTGATTTTCTAAACTAGTAGTATTTTGAAATGAATGAACGCATAATAATCAGTGTTGGGTAAGTTACTTTTAAAAAGTAATCGATTACAAATGACTGATTACTACTGGATAATCGTAATCCGATTACATTACTAATTGCTTCATGTAAAAAGTAATCAGATTACTAATTACTTTACTTTGAAGTTATTTTTAAAACCTATAAAATGTACCTATAAAAACACAAAATAAACTGCAGCTTTTCAGTAATTTAATATTCACTGAAAAATATTATAATGGGTTGATCACAGCATCTTGACATATTCAAAAGACTTAAAGAGTTCATCCAAAACTTAAAATTGACTGTTTGTCTTTTTTTTTTTTTTTTTAACACAAAATAAGACACTTAGAAGAAAACTGGATGCCTGTAACCATTAATATCCATGGTATGAAAAAGCATTGCAGTGTTTGGGTGTTCTGTGTTTGTCTGAGGTAATTAGTCTACCAAAATGTGGATATTTCTTACAAAGTATGAAGCTGATCGGTCGGGTCTTGTCACGTGACTCGCGGTTTTCAAATGGTGCGTCTGGGAAATGCGAGTGTATGCAATATGCGCTCCATATGCGTGCGCAAAAGATGAGATATGTGAACTGCCCTAAGCAGCTACACTTCTCTTCACATACAGAAGATACAGTTGAAATGAGAATTATTAAACCCCCTTTGAATTTTTTTTCTTTTTTAAATATTTCCCAAATGATGTTTAACAGAGCAAGGAAATTTTTACAGTATGTCTGATAATATTTTTTCTTCTGGAGAAAGTCTTATTTGTTTTATTTCGGTTAGAATAAAAGCAGTTTTTAATTTTTTAAAAACCATTTTAAGGTCAAAATTATTAGCCCCTTTAAGCTATTTTTTTTTTTTTGATAGTCTGCAGAACAAACCATCGTTATACAATAACTTGCCTAATTACCCTAACCTGCCTAGTTAACCTAATTAACCTAGTTAAGCCTTTAAATGTCACTTTAAGCTGTATAGAAGTGTCTTGAAAAATATCTAGTCAAATATTATTTACTGTCATCATGAATAAATAAAATAAAATATAAGATGAGATAAAATAAATCAGTTATTAGAGATGAGTTATTAAAAAAATTATGTTTAAAAATGTGTTAAAAAATATTCTCTTCGTTAAACAGAAATTGGGGAAAAAATAAACAGGGGGGCTAATAATTCAAGGGTTCCCGATCCTGCAAAAAAAAAAAAACAATTTAGCCTGTTTAGGCTGAGTTTTGCTGCTGTCTTTTTGGGCCTTGGTGACGAGTATTGTCTTAGAAGGCTTTCTGTTCAAGTGCTTGAACAAGTTGCTGGCCGAGTTAAAAGCAGTCAAAAGTTCTTTAAAGACTGGACATAGACTGCATTTCACAGCTATATTTTTGTTTTTACGCTCAATGAAATCAAAGTAATGTCTGTATTTCCACTTGAAGAAGCAAGCATCTCATCAGCAGCCATTTCAGCTTGCGTTCTCCAGCAATTTAAAAGTGCATGCTTATTAACTGACATTGCAGTGGAAAGCATGATTTAAAAGAAGTTTTTTCTTCTTCTTTAAACTATATTTGTAACGTAACGCAATTACACTGACTTTAGTAACTGTAATCAAATTACACAAATTTAAAATGTAATTCGTTACATTACTGCGTTCCCTAAAACTGTCATTAGAATACTGAGGAACGCGTTACAGCCAACTCTGATAATAATCGTGATAACCGTGAAAATTGTGATTATCCCTGAGACTATAATCGTATAACCAAGATCTATAATCATTGCATCCCTAGCTAGAGGTTGGCATTTTGTGGTTCTGTGGTTTCCAGCTGTTTCTGAAGAAGGCCTGTTGTTTATGTCAGCTAAATTTGCCCACCCTTCTTGAATACAGACACTTTAAAGAGATGGTTTAACAAAAATGTACAATTCTGTTGTCATTTGCTCATTATTACTTGTTGTCGTGTTCTTTCAAACCTTTATGACTTTCAGAGAATCGCAAGTTTTGGTCTGTCTCTCACAAAGTTAGCATGTAACTTCAGAAGATTCAGAGGCCTAAAATTAACTTTTTTACACACCTGCCATTGGCTGATGACTTATACAGCCTTAAATAATTTGGCTGTAAAATCAAAACATGAATATGTTTTTTTTGTTTTACCTTTAGTTTCAAGTATTAAACCACAGAGGTTTTTCACTTCCAAAAGCTACAGGGAATTTAATAATTGATATGCTTACCTGTGCCAAGTGTTATTTGCATTTGCCACTTAGGAACTGTTAGTTTAAAGTACAAATGAAATCAAAAGTAACCATATTGATTTAGTTAGCTCACATTTCTAGTTTTGTGGTGAACAATTCTTCTGTGCTAGTCATTAAGATTAAAAAAATATGTTTGCCCTTGAAATCTTTAAATAAAATCTGAAAATGCACTTCCTGTATGTTTTCAGTTAAATTCTTAGATTATGTCTGTCTGAGGTATTGGGCGTGACTAAGATATTTAACCACACCCCTTCAGCTGTCAGTTTTGACAACAAACAGAAATGGTGAGCAGGAGGTGTCTGTTAGGCTGTAATAACTCTTCTAAATCCCTTTTCTCGATCTTTCTGAATGAAATGTCTACTACATACATTCAGCTCGCAGTAGAAAAAAACAAGCCACGGCCACTGTTTTCTCTTTTAATATTCTGTTTCTCAAGGAACTGCATCACAATGCGAAAAAAAAAAATGGTCGCAGCTTCTGGTTCATGTGGACTTTAAGGCCCTGATTGGAATATAGTAGCTTTTATCATAAAATATAGAACCATTTTTAAACCTGCATGACCTTGACACTTTTAATGGGGAACTTCACCTGAAAGTTTTGCAACTTTGAAACAAAAAATATTAATTATTCATTGAATATTAATTAAAAATCACCGTTTGTTCTTGACAAAAGAATGAAAGTCAGTCAGGTTTGAAATTACTTGACAACGAGTAAATGATGACAGCTTTTCCAATCCAAAGTAAACTATTCTTCCAAGTTTTCTTCAAAAAACATGAATCATCTGTTGCGAGTGTATCTTCAAGACATGTAAGCATCTTTCTGCACTCTGCCGTACGACTTAAAAAGTCCCTCAGACACCATCTCTGCAGTTAAAAATAGGCTCTAACTGTTTTCTTGGGATCAAAGCCTCCACGATCCGAACAGCATAAACAAGTGTTGACACCCGACTTGTGTGAAACTGATATCTTGCATTCCCATCTGTGTCTGGACGTGGGTCACTCTCATGCCAGACATCTCTCGCCCTTTAGACTTGCTCCCAATGACCTGTAACCTGCAAATCGCCAGTTCTCTTGTTCTGATCTCAGTGGCGAAAGTTCTTGATTTGTGTCCTGCAGAGCAGCATCAGGTGTGCGTGCGTGCGTGCGAGCGTGTGTGTGCATGCGTGCGTGTGTCCGCGTGTGTTTGTGTTGGTTTTAATGGTTTACAAGGACAGTTTTTTGCCACATAGGCTCATTCTGAAAACGTAGCCTTACAGTATATACGTTTCTGGAGATCACGAATTATGTAGCCAGAAGTATGTATGGCTGCATTTCGTCTTTAAAATGAACTATACAGGGTGGTATGACGCAGTTCCTTTTCTCGCTTACCAGCTGATCGATTGCCTTCATATGGACGGCTTACCTGCTGTTACCAGTTTGTCCAGTTAGCTCGCCATGTACGTCGGTGGACTTGAGACGAAAGCAAATAACAGGGTGAGAATGTGGTAAAATCTTAAAATGTGGTAAAAAATCAGGCAAGAGCTTTTCTTTTTCTGGATTGCTTTTTAAAACACTGTCGGTTGGGTTTAGGGAAGTTGGTGGGCGGGTCAATTGATGCTTTTAAAAACACTATTGGTTGGGTTTAGGGAAGGGGGAGGGTGGGTCAGTCAGTCAGTCAGTCGACAGTGGCCTCTGGTGGATTAACGCGAGAACAGCAGGCGTGAATGGCACTAGCGAGAAAAATTTGAGATCTCAAAAAGTGCACACAGCGGCCTCTTGTGGATTCTTGAAAATAAAAATAGCAAAAAAAGTAGCTCCTATTTTGTGATCTCCAGAAATGTATATAGCGATACGTTTTCAGAATGAGCCTGGGTTGTTTTTTTTTGTATAATGACCAGGATATGACATATTGTACTCTATTACGGTGGTTTATGAGGATTATGATGTCCTTGTCATTTAAAATGCTTAAAAATCATACAGTTGAAGTCAGAATTATTAGCCCTCCTGAATATTATTTTAACACATTTAACACATTTCTAATCATAAAAGTTTTAATAACTCATTTCTAATAACTGATTTATTTCATCTTTGCCATGATGACGGTACATAATATTTTACTAGATATTTTTCAAGATACTAGTATTCAGCTTAAAGTGACATTTAAAGGTTTAAATAGGTTAACTAGGCAGGTATGTGTCATTGTATAACGGTGGTTTGTTCTGTAGACAATTGAAAAAAAAAAATAATGCTTAAGGGGTTAATAATTTTGACCTTAAAATGGTTTAAAAAAAATTAAAACTGCTTTTACTCTAGCCGAAATAAAACAAATAAGACTTTCTCAAGAAGACAAATTATTATAGAAAATATTGTCAAAATTTCTTTGCTCTGTTAAACATCATTTGGGAAACATTCGAAGAAATAAAAATTATAATTCACAGGAGGGCTAATAATTTGACTTCAACTGTACTGAATGTTGTGTTTTGACATTCAGATTTTGCCACAGGGTTGAGTTTAGGGGTAGGCCACATAATAAGTATATATATATATATATATATATATATATATATATATATTTTTTTTTTTAATATAATATACATTACATCTGTAAATAACCTCTGTAAACCGCCAATAACAACATATACAGTATTTGTGTGTGTGTGGAGGTGTCTGGGGAAAGTCTACACCTGCTCTGTCTCTTCAGTACCCACTGGGGGCTGGATTCCCAGAATGTCTTTCGGGCAGCTGTTGACAACCAGCACTGTGCTTTGGCCCCCCAAATGGCTCTGGGGATCAGCTGCTTAAGAGACTGTTTGCGTGTGTGTGTTTGAGGGGTTAACACAATGTGTGTTCTGCTGAGAAAGCCAGTAGACACTTGTTGTAAGAGTATATGTGTGCTTGTATGATGTGTGTGGTGTAAAATGTGTGACTGTAGTGTATGTGTAACTTTGGATATAAGGACAGATGAGAGGTGGATCCATACGCAGTATTAAAACATTAATTCATTCATTGATTCATTCATTTTCCTGTGGCTTAGTCCCTAATTTATTTATCAGGGGTCGCCACAGCGTAATGACCCACCAACTATTTCGGCATATGTTCACACACATACACTACAAACAATTTTAGTTTATTCAATTCACATATAGTGCATATCTTTGGACTGTGGGGGAAACGAAGCACCCAGAGGAAATCCACGCCAACATGGGGAGAACATGCAAACTCCACACAGAAATGCCAACTGACTCAGCCAGGACTCGAATCAGCGACCTTCTTGCTGTGAGGTGCTAACCATTAAGCCACCGTGCCGCCTAGTATTAAAACAATATTTATTTAAAAACTAAACAAACAGAAATGCCAGCCTCATTAACAAAAACAATGAATGACAAAAGGAATTGTAAAAACTTAAATACACCGACTAATGGGGGGAACTGGTAACAAAACACTGAGACAATAATTAAAACTAAAAAGAGGGGTTTGACAACAGGATTTACATTCAAGCAGAAATAACTCAGGGTGCGGATGTAAATGTATGCGTGACTATCTTGGGCTGATATAAAAATATTATAAATTTTTTTAACAATATAGTTATTGTTTCTGTCCTTAAAAGTATGGTTTTATTTATGTGTATATTTATAGAATACAATGTTTCTATATATGATCTGTGTGTATATTTAATTAAATTAAATTAAATTAAATTAAAAATTAATTTATTTTATTTTATACAAAAATATCCAAAGATAAATATTGTGCATATATTTAAAATATTAAACAAAAATATTTTAAAATGAGTCTTCCGCATATTTATAGTCGCTCTGTCATCCTCAAAATGAGTTAAAATGCCCGGAAATCATGGTGACGAGAGTGAAAGAGCATGAGAACATACTGTAGGTGCGTTTCCCAAAACAATCGTTAGCCAACTAAGGTTGCAAGTTCCATCGTTACAAACATAGTTCTTTGATTTGCCGTTTCCCAAATCCATCGTTCCAACGAACATTCACAAACTATTCATTTAGAACATTCTAACATTTAAACTTGGAATGATTAAAGGCGTAATTTTCAGGTGTAATTTGCTTTCAAAGTATTTTTACAGTTTTAATGATCTTCATGTTTACAATTGCGCTCCCTTCGCAGTGCACTTTGAAAACTTTGATGTCATTTTAAACACAGCCTCATGACAAAAGCTACAGGTGACCTATTATTTAAAAGCGGAATTTACGTTACGTCTCCAAAGCTTGTGAAAACAAAAAAATATAGCATACGTTAATGCTTTAAATTTATAGTAGGTTGTTTATTAAGTGTCTGTACTGTAAATGACCTGTTGGTTAGAACATTTCTGCAGTAGTTTGCATGTGTCAAATAGTAAAAGTAGACTTTTCAAAAAAATTTTAAATAAATAAACTATATCCTAATAATAATATATAATTTTATAATAATACAAATAATAATCATCATCATTATCATCATTAATATTATTATTAAAGTAGGATTTTTTTCATTTCCTAATAAATAATAAATATTAAATTTTATTTTTTAATAAATAGCCTTATTATTTATATGATTTATGTATGATATTAGAATTACTTGTTAGCTTTTGTAAGTGGTTTTATGTTTTAGAATAGAATATGTAATGTTTTCAATAATATTTGTAAAGGAAAAAACAGGCCCTATATGTGCCATTTACATATATTTTAATTAATATGGAAAGTGAGTGCATGTTTTTACCAAAACTAATATTGGATTTTTTTTTTTATGCGTGTAAAACAATATAATTTGCACAAAGAAATTATGGGGTTCTTCTCTAAAGAAGTAGTTACTCTACCCCCACCCCCCCACCCCCAACCCCCATTTAGAGCATCATTATGGGTGTTTTACGTTATAACTAACGTGGTTCAAATGATGGATCTGCGACAGAGAAACTATGGGTTTTGGGAAACATTCATCACCACATCGTTCTTTTCCCAAACGATGCATCGTAGTATGAATGTTCAGCTGCGAGTTACGTCGTTGTTCGTCACCCCAGATCGTGAGAGGCACAGTGATGTTCTAAGCATTACATTTCTTATGTTAAATGAATAGAACAGTGAGGATATCACAAATGCAAATCCCCCTGACTTTCATTGAGAGATCAGCTGTCAATAGTTGGAGACGAGCAAAATATTTGAATGGTCTTGCATGTATTGAGGTCTTTTTACATTTAACAACTGAGAGTTCTGTGTTTTTGACAATACTGCAAGTTCACTAAAAGCTGGCTGGAATTATTAGATAAATAAGCCCTAAAACATTTTTTTTACATGAATAGTTAATAATATAACTTCTTGTAATATACTTACTGCAATAAACAGTAGTTTATAGGGCTATTTCCTTTTAGTAAAAAAGTAATGGATTTACAGGTGTCCATTTTAACTTCCTATGCATCAAATATGCGGTCCAAACTTTTTCTCAATTCAGACATGTTGAATTCTTCGTTCAAATATAAATATTATGCATACTGTATGTTTAAAATATTTAATATCTTTAAAATATATATATGTATTTTTAATATTTTGGATATTTTAGTACATAGTATAATTTACAACTATCGTAAAATGTTATTATAATGTAATATATTGTGGTAATCTCTTGTAATTTTATCAAATGAATAATGAATGAAATTGCATAATGTTACAATAGTACAGTACACAAAGTCCAGCAGCAGTTAAAGTGAAAATATATACTGCCATCTAAATAAGCAAACATGTTGAGATTGCATAAAAACGCCCCTTTGTTTTGCTTTCAGATTTAATTACAATTCAATTAAGACATTATGATGAACTGTGACTTTTGCAATGTCTATCCTAATCTATGCAACACATATCAGATTGCATGCATACACATTCCCTCAACAAGATTTGAAAGACCTCTTGAGTGCTCCCTCTTAGTCTTACCCCTGACATAAATTTTCACCCTCCAGAAGCCAAGTCCAAGACCTTCACTTTCCAGATTGGATTACCGACCCCTCTCACCTCCAAACATGACCTACATAAAACGTCTGAACCTTCCTGTGACCCTCATCTGTACACACGCAAACAAGCACATTTATACTCTCAGGCCTTGTCTACACTATTGCGTTTGCATTTTTATGGTGTTTCTTTTTATAGGCATGATCTTCATGCACACTTGCACGACCGTAAACTCATGTCAGGAGCTAAAATAGTTATAAAAATAATAGTAAAAAGCTGTAAGATATACAAAAACTAAATAAAACTCAATACACACTTTATTTTTAAGCTACAATTTTCACTATTAGCTTAATAACCAACTAATAATTAGCTGTTTATTATTGTTATTAAGATATTAGTTGGTTTTATTGGGAAGGATTAGGGATGTACTGTAGAATAAAATCATACTTTATTAGTGTTAATAAACAGTCAATATCTTAATAATAGGCGGTTATTAAGCCAGTATTTAATAGTGGAAATTGGTACTTAAACTAAAGTGTTATTCAATTATGTTAATCATTGTAAAGGACTATTAAATTGCGTTGAGAAAAAAAGAAAAGATCGTATTTAAGGGTGCTTGCACATCAATTGGTCCAGACCAAGGGCAACAAACGATACATTGTAGCATTTTTTTTCTGCTGGTTTTGGGTTCTTTTCACACCACACTGATTGCTTTGGTTCGAACCAGTTGAAAAGAACCAAAATGCAGTCATGTGATAAAATCCACATCACTTATTGGCCAGATGTTATTGAATGTACTTTCTAAACTGCTTTTCGATTGGTCAGAATTAACATGCCAATGAAACTCCTGCAAGTAAACAAACTGGCAGACACAAAATGTCGCTTTTTACTATGGAGGGATGACTGCGCTGGCTGATTGTACCCCTGGTCATAGTATCAGTGGCGTAGCGGACGGGCCCGCAGGGCACGCACCGCGGGGGGGCCCTGCGTGATAAGGGGCCCCGCGAGATATTTTTGTGTCAAAACCATAGACTGTAAAAGATGGTCAAAACTTCACGGATATCAGCCATTGGCGGCAAACTGCGGAGAAATGACTGGAGCTTCCACCCCCCCCCCCCCCCCCCCCCCCCCGACCGGCCTTCACCAGGGTGCCCCGTCAATAATCCCTGCAGGGGGGCCCCCGCATTTTGCGCTACGCCACTGCATAGTATACTATATAGTTTGTATACATCACTTTAGACAAACTAAACATTTCGAGAATGAAGTGCGGCTGCGGCTGGAAAACAATGTTTTAATGCATTGCAAACGGCGAAAGCGCATCGCAAGTCACCTCTGGAAGATGTGTGAATTCTTGCGGAAATATTACCAATGATCCAGTAGGTAATTTTTTTTCCTCTCTCACTCTCTCTGTTTAAAATTGTTGGTAAAGCGCTGTCAACAAATATTTTTCCTTCACATATCACAATGCACAGCGCATCGCACTACGGCAGCTGGATTAGTGCAAAAAGGCACAAAGTACCAAAAAATACTTTTTGCGGTTGGGTCTGTTCTAGTTCGGATCATGTTCTCACCACAAACTAACTGCCCCATGGTTCGTTTGAAAGCATACAGAGACCATCTCTTCAAGGAGGTCTCGACACGCTTTTTTTGGTCCGCTTTTGGTGCGCACTCAAATGCGATTGCTACATTCACACCAGTCCAAACGAACCGCAACAACAGGGAAAACGAACTCTAGTGCGATTCAACTAAATAAGGCAGGTGTGAAAACACCCTAAGTTGGCAGCCTGTTGCCTGTATTGCGATCAGAAGAAAATCAAAATAAGAACTACAGTATATAACTATAGTACAAAACTGTATGTTTTTAAACACATTCATTCATTTTCTTTTTGGCTTAGTCCCTTTATTAATCAGGGGTCGCCACAGTGAAATGAACCGCCAATGTATCCAGCATATGGTTTACGCAGCGGATGCCCTTCCAGCTGCAACCTATCACTGGGAGACATCTATACACACTCATTCACACACATACACTACAGACAATTTAGTTTATTCAATTGACCTATAGCGTATGTCTTTGGACTTGTGGGGGAACCGGAGCACCCGGAGGAAACCCACGCGAACACGGGGAGAACATGCAAACTTCACACAGAAAGGCCAACTAACACAGCCGAGGCTCAAACCAGCGACCTTCTTGCTGTGAGGTAATTTTGCTACCCACTGCGTCACCGTGATGCCCGTTTTTTAACACACACAAAATCTAATTGTTTATTATAAACAACTTACAACAGCAAACATCATGTTTAAGTTGGCAGCAAATCTTTTTATCTAAACAGAATGAGTTAAAAATCACAAAATATTAGTAAGCATATAATTATCGTACATTATTGTATATACAGTACAGTTATTAAATATAAACATAAAGACCTATTCATGTCTAGTATCCAGTGATGGGAATAATGGTACTATAAATAAACAGCGTTACTAACAGCAATTTCATTTATATATTTTTTTAATATTTTTTTTGTAATCAATTCAATTACTGTTTCCCTGTTACAACGCCGTTGCCGTTACTGACAATAAAATTTGCATTAGTATAATTGAGAACACTAAAGCGGTTTTTATGCGAGCAGCGTCTCTCTCAGCTATAGGACCTCTTTTTCTCTAGGATGTGTGTGTTTTCGGGGCTGCGGACACATAATTAACCAGTGATGCTGATTGGTGTGTCTGTGAACGTGGTGTAACTAAGAACGTGATGATTGGCTTAGATAGAGTACATTTCCATCGTTTGTCAATCAGAGGCAGAGTAGTGTGGGTGTTCACACAAGCACACGCACAATCAGTGGCACACACTAATGACCAGGAGTCAGAACGATGGCACATCCAACAAGTTTAAAGGTAGCGTTTGCAAATTGGAAATATAAGCACTACTTTTCCCTTATTGAGGTGAAAGGCAAGAATGTTTGTGTATCATGCAACTTATGCCCAGAAAAAAAAAGTCTCTCTGCGTTGGTGACAATTAATTCTAATCTAATGAACCTAATGAATCTAATGAAAATTAGTGGCTGCGCCGGTGATAACGAAGACGAAGCTACGACGTAAAGGCAAATAAAACTTAATTTTTCTCCACTGCAATCACTTATTACTCAGACAGAATTAAACAAAATAATATCTAGATATATTAGGACATGCTGCCGTTGTCTCTCACACTCAGGCCCGGATTAAGAATTCCGAGCCCCCTGGCCACATTGTCCCTACCCAGCCGCACCCCTATAGTTGAAATAAAATAAAAAAAAAGAAGAAGAATAATATATTTTTTTTATAAAATTAATCTATAATGTATTGCCCACATTTTTTAAAATACATGATATATAGTACATATATTTATAGTCTACAAAAATTTTGATTTATCTTTGATTAAAAAATACTAATAAAACTAGTGAAAATTAACGTTTTTATACTTGTTTAAGTTCACTGAAGCAGTACTAAAAATATATATTTTAAAGGGTATTCATTGTAAATACTAATTAATTGTATTAAGATGTTGCTAATATTTAACCCCAGGTGGAAAATAACTGTTTATAGCATATTTAAAATAACTATTTAGATGCTGTTTATACACATATGAAATAAGCTAAATCTTACTGAATACCCATGTGCCACATGCGTGACTTTATATCACATTTTCATTATTTTTATTTTTAAACAAAAACATTTCCTTTCTATTAAAAATAAATGTATTTCCAATATGAGATGTAATAGGGCCAGACGGAATCTGCGGAGGTTTTTTGCTATTTCTGCGGAGAACTTTGGTAAAAATCTGTGGATTTCTGCGGAATTATTTTAGGAGTATCATAATTAAAACCTTAAAATGTGAAATAAAAAATAATATCTTTTTAACTTTTATTAATGTTTAAAATGCAAATCCAATTAGATTAACAGTAAATAGTTAACTGTAAGTAAACAAACAGAATTAATGATGTGCTAAAATCTGTGGAAAATCTGCAAAATTCTGCGCGCAGATTCCATGTGGGCCTAGTAATGAGTAAATAAGAAGAATGAGTTCATTAGATGCTGGATTCGAACCGGATTGATGACTGATCGCATCAAAACATATTGCCATGCGCTTTACAAGCTACGCCACTCACGCTGCTGTCAAATGTGCTCTTAAGTTATGTTGTCTCTGTCAATCAAACAGTGATGGGCAGAAATCACTTAAATAGCTTATTCTAATGAGGTGCGCTATTTCAGAGTTTCTGCAGGGTTTTAAAGTCTAAAATTTAAAAATCTAAATTTTAGGCCTTAAAAAGTCTTAAAGGTGCTGTATGTAAGTTTTTGACTCTTCTAAAGCATAAAAATACAATAATATGTGTGCAGATATTTAAGAAACATCCCAAGTGAACATACTTGTTTAACTGACAAACAATGCTAAAGTCAGATATTCTGCTTTGAAAATGTTTTTTCCGTGCCGGAACGCTGTCTTTGTTTAGGTAATTTTCACATGCACATGCCAGTTTAACCAATTATAATTCAGCACCCCGGGTTGCCTTGTTGGAAAACAGCATATTTCATTCATTCATTCATTCATTCATTCATTCAGAAAGACTCTGAAAGCATGCGTCCATGAGCGAAATGCTACAGTGTAGTGGAAAGTATCAGATGTCAAAATGAGACATTTCCACATGATGTTAATTAGCAAATGACATAAATATTAGGAACGTGAGCAGGTTACATCGCGTGTCCTAACAACACGCTGTGACGAGATTGTTATGAGTGATGAGCCATTTGGCTGTTTGCACCACAAAACATGGCAGAAATTTAAATACAGCCTTTCAGACGCACAGAATATGCACTCACTCACAAAACGGTAAGGTTTAGAATCCATTTAATACATGTTAACCCTCTTTAACATCATTAAAGGTGAAGTGAACTTTCTGCTTTCAGTATATGGTAATACACGTCATGTAAAATGCATTCAAACTCGCATTGTTAGCATTTAGCACTGAATAAAGCACACGAGGCTTACCTGAGGTGATCTGTCATAGGTTTCTGTTGTTCAGCTGTGAGAAATAAAAGCCGCTTCTAATAAATCAATTCGAGGTGTTGGTTAGAACCAAAACTCCTTTTAATATGGAGAATATTCCCTCAATCGCGTGTCGTTGCTTTTATTTAGAACACAGTTTAAAATCCCTCAAACTGGCAACCCGGCGTACCTTTATTATGATTCAGGACTGCAATACCTAGTTCAACCACTGGGTGTCAAAATTACATACTGCACCTTTAAATTCGCTGTTCTAGGTCTTAAATATTTTTGCACAGGTCTTTCTTTTTCCGATGTCCATGTAACGCTACCTCTAATGCTCATTTAAATTCTTTTTTGTTGTTGTTGCTTGGTTTTTAGTGGTGTTATAGTTCTTTATATTTCATTAGTCCTGATGTAATTTGCGGTGTTACAAATGAGACCAACATGCAATAGCCAATCAGCTTTCTGTATTGAGCCCAGTGTGCTCGGCGAATGTGATGTCATCTTTGTGTTTGCGGAGGTTCGCTTTCGGTGCGCGCGACATGATTTCGGCTGGCGGAGTGAACAGTGAACAGATTTTGGGTGAACAGTTCGCACGGCGCTGGGTTTAATTTGAATATGAAACACTTTAAAGAGATTCTGTCTGAAACAGGTACGACTGTACACACATCTTTATGATCCATCCATGCGTGATTATCATAGAGATAACCAGATGACCAATAATTCTTGGCTAGAAATTGCAACAGCCGTGGGAAAGGAGGAAAGTTTTTGTAAAAGTTTGGAAAAACCTGAGGGATAAGTTTGTTAAAACAAAAAAAAAAAGATACCAGGGCAAAAGTGGAGACCCAGGTGGTTTTAATATTACAGAATATGTTTTTCCACTATAGGTTTTACACTGATGTATATAGTACAATTTTGAAGATAAAACAATGTAACAGCTACAAACTAAAATTAAGTGACAAATTATGTCTTTGATAACTGGAAAAGAATATTTGAACCTATCGGTTTACAATATATTTATGCCCAAATTCTAGACTTTATTGGTGATAATGGACGGGATTGTTAGACCATTATTGCCTTTTTAGCTTATAAGTAGAGGACAGAAACTAGCCAGATGGTATTTTGTGA
The DNA here is from genome assembly GCA_903798195.1 of Danio kyathit. Classification (NCBI taxonomy): domain Eukaryota; kingdom Metazoa; phylum Chordata; class Actinopteri; order Cypriniformes; family Danionidae; genus Danio; species Danio kyathit. The sequence goes on from LR812530.1 coordinate 41,398,216, forward strand.
ATTGTTGAGTGGGCAAAATAAAAAAAAAAGCGTCAGTATTTTTAGTAAATATTTTTTGCTTTTATTCTTGCCATAATAAAAAATATAATTGTAGAGCAACCCATTTTCTCCTGTCAATGATATTTAACTTTAATAGGTACAACTGTCCGAGATATGAACAAAAGCAAGTGATACAGCAAAGTTTGATTTTAAAAATCTAGAATGGTTATAAAACTTTATAATCATTATAATACATTTTAAAAATATAGGAGGTGCACGATGTGGCGCCAGCCAAAGTATAAATCAGCCTTAAAATGTTTTTTTTTTTTTTTTTCCTGTAGTTCAATGGTCCATCTAATCTGTCTTTAGTACTGTTCAATTTGAATACATTTATTTTGCCAATAATTTTATGATTTTTGCATTTTCACTTTGTGTATGCGTGTTTTTGATATTGTGATATAAGTCTTAAATTTAATACATAATGGTCTTAAAAAGTCTTAAATTTGACATAATGATATCTGCAGAAACCCTGTATTTGCACTTAGTCTAAATAGACACTGCAAAATCTGCATTTTTTTACCTCCTCACAGTGGCCCCAATGCGCACCCATAAGGCCCAGCCCATTGGTTAATCTGGCCCTGCTCACACTGTCCCACAACAACATTAAAATAGTGTAGATTAGTGTACAAGGCTTTATATTTATTTTTAAGTCATTTGACAAATTAGATTTTTTTTAAGCAACGCAATATTTACTTTCCCTGGTAATTAATTACTTTTTTAATTATGTAACTCAGTTACTAACTCAGTTATGATTTGTGAGAAGTAACTATAACTAATTACTCTTTTAAAGGAACGTGCCCAACACTGCTAGTATCACATCTATCACATTTAAGTTGACTCGGCCTCATTATAAATCTCTATTGGCTTTACAAAATGAAGTCTGCTTTTAGTCAAGTCAAAGTGTCATCAGCAGGGAAAATCATCAATGTGTAAATGTGATCAACATCAAAATGAGTTGTTATTATAAACTGTTGTTATTTAACTATTATTATGCTTTTTTTTTTGCTGTTTACTGACCTACTTATGTTTTGCAGGGAGTGATAAGAGAGTATATGTGGTAACTTGAGTGAACATGTCACAGCGGTGCCCTCAGCCAAACCAGATCAAAGGCCTACACACACACACACACACACACACACTCATAGGAGACTCTTTGTTCAGAGTGATCTCATATCCCAGCTGGCTTATGTCATCCCAGCCCTACAACATTACTGTACAACCTGCCCCAAGGCTGGCTCAGGTAGAAAACAATATACTGATCTAATAAAGCACATCCAGGTGTGTGTGTGTGTGTGTGTGTGTGTGTGTGTGTGTGTACGAGCAGGTGAATGAGGGATAACTATAAGCATGTAGGTTATGATATGCATATTATTTCTAATAACAATAATGTGTTATTTTAGGACTCAAAGTTTGGCAAAAGAAAAATAAGTTTTTGATGATAAGTTTTGGGGTGGTGCATAAAACTATTATGTTTAGAAATGTGTTAAAAAAATCTTCTTTCTGTTAAACAGAAATTGGGGAAAAATATACATGGGGCTAATAATTCAGGGGGGCTAATAATTCTGACTTCACACCGTATACTGTATATGAATAAGAATATCAGTAGAAAGCGCAGAAGCGTTTCTTTCCTGTATAATAAAGAAAAAAATTAAAAATTAAGTAATTTTCCATTATAAAGAACCATTTGTGCAATGGAGAAGTTTCACTATAGAAAGAAAGAAACTTGGAACCGTAGATTCCAATAAAGACCTCCACTAATGAGATCACGCTGGGTTCAGACAACACTTAAACAAACTCCCCCAGACCGAAAGTCAAATAGTGTGTTAAATTCACATGCATATGTTACTGACAGTCAGTTTTTACTGTACTTATGCGAATCTGTCCATATTTCCATTAACACAGGGTTTTATTTCCCCAGGAATGTTGCCACTGCACTATAAAGCAGTTACCACAGGCTGCGTCTGCCAGTGTGAAGCAAACACAGATCACCATTCCCTTTGCCAACCTCTCCACAGGTTCTCCAAAACCTTCCCCACAACACCTGTGATGAGAGATGTGTCTACTTGCTCCAAACTAGAGACTTGTTAAAGACCCGCTCAATCATAAACAAGCTTTACAAGTCAAAACCCTGTTGCTTAATGTTCAGAGACGTTCAGAGCTTGCTAGCTAGTTTATTTGCACAATGCAAAGTTCAGCTTAGGATAGTTTAAGGAGGAAAAATGAGAAGGAATTTCTACAGGCATGTGGCCTAGATATATATTTTTTTTCCTTCCACATTTTCTAGCCTGAATTTTAAAGAGGTTTTAATGTAGTTTGAATGGCTAGGCTTTGATATGCGTTCCTTGAATCCACTTGAGAGAAAGCCCTCACCGCAGGGGCTACCGAGGGGGAAGAGTGCAAAGAAACAGAAGTGCACGAGCTCTCCAGATGTGTAATTTGCTAAATTTCCTCACATATAAAACAATGCTGTAATTAAAAGGAAGTATGAAATTTACCACAAGTATAGCGCTCCAAATTATTTATGAACAAAACTAATTCAGTCCGTGTGGCTGCACCAAAAGCTAACGCAAATTTCAGAAAAGTTGCATTACTATTTTATTTTGCAAAGCAGGAATTGTGGTGTAATTGTTTGTATGCTTAATCGGGCCTTGATGTAGTTGTCTTAAAGCTTAACGCATACCAGATCAAAAAATTGGGGTTAGTAGGAAAATCATCAGTGCTGTTTGTTCAAATAACTTATTTAAAATGAGCTGAAACACACAATTCTTGATTTTTTTTTTTTTTTTTTTTTTTTTGGGGGGGGGGGGGGGGGGGGGGCTCTTAATTGTTTTATGTTGAATCCACTTAAATTTGCAAAAAATAATAAGTTAACTTAATTCCTTCATGTTGTCCCAACACAAATTGATCATATGGGACCAAGCATTTTTTGAAGATGTTGCTTCTTGTTCAAAGAAATTATTTAAAAGAGGCTGAGACAACTTAACTGGTTTATGTTCAATAAATTTGTTGAGTGAACTTAATTGATTTGTGTTGGGACAACATGAATGAATTGTGTGGACATTTAGAGTGTACAGCATATTCTATAAGGAATGAATCCAAAGTAAAATCAAAGACTTGGACGCTTACTCTGTTTTCAGCATTGATGATATTAAGAAATGTTTTGAGTACCAAATCAGTATATTGTGCCAGGTTCAGACTATGATTTCTGTTAATTAAAGTGAGTAAACAATTTGTAACTTCATAACAATTTGATGACAATTCGTAAATTGAATTGTTTTTGTCCATATTGTGGCAAGAATTTAGGGTTCAAAATAGGGCTGCACAATATATCGTTTTAGCATCGATATCGCAATGTGATTAATCGCAATAGTCACATAGTGAGTTTATGCAATGTTGAGTCTGGATTATAATTAATCATTTCTCAAGTGTTGTTTAAGGCTTGTGACTGTGGGAGTTTTTTAAAAATATTTAGGCATAAGAAATTGTACCTTTCTAACTTAGAAAAATTAATAATGGTTCATTTTATTGACTTGTTTAGTCACTTTACAATAAGGTTTTATTAGTTGATGTACAGTTGAAGTCAGAATTATTAGCCTCCCTGAATTATTAGCCCCCTGTTTATTTTTTCTGTTTTTTCAACACATTTCAAAACATAAAAGTTTTAATAACTCATTTTTAATAACTGATTTATTTTATCTTTGCCATGATGATTGTAAATAATATTTCACTAGATATTTTTCAAGACACTTCTATACAGCTTAAAGTGACATTTAAAGGCTTAACTAGGTTGATTAGGTTAACTAGGCAGGTTAGGGTAATTAGGCAAGTTATTGTATAACGATGGTTTGTTCTGTAGACTATTGAAAAAAATATATAGCTTAAAGGGGCTAATAATTTTGACCTTAAAATGGGTTTTAAAAAAATTTAAACTGCTTTTACTCTAGCCAAAATAAAACTAATAAGACTTTCTCCAGAAGAAAAAAATATTATCAGACATACTGTGAAAATTTCCTTGGTCTGTTAAACATCATTTGGGAAATATTTAAAAAAGAAAAACCAATTCAAAGGGGGGCTAATAATTCTGACTTCAACTGTATTTACTAACGTGTACTAATTATGAACAGTGCTTGTACAGCATTAATTAATCATAATTCAACATTTACTAACATATTAGCAACATCCAAATTAATGCTTGTTAACATTAGTTAATGCACCGTGAGTTAACGTGAAATAATAATGAACAACTGTGTTTTCATTAACTAACGCTAATTAACATGAACAAATACTGTTATAAATGTATTGTTCAATGTTTGTTTATGTTAGTAAATGCATTAACTAACATTAACTAATACAACCTGATTGTAAAGTGTTACCAATTCTTTAGAAAATGAAGACTATGCTGTATTAAATTTAAATTTACAGTAATTATTCAATTACTGCATACCGAATACATTTACACTTCCTCAGAAATTAATAAGAAGCTGTTTATTTTAATTTGTATCTTTTTCTTTATTGAATTTATGTATGCTTGTAGATTCTTTATTATATATTATGCACTCCCCTACAGAATCATCCCAATCAGTCTAAATTTATAAATTCTTTCCAAACAGTTATTCAACTCATCTAGTGCATTTGTATTCATATCGCATTATATATATCGCAGAATAAAAAAAAATTGCAATGTTAGATTTTTCCAATATCGTGTAGCCCTAATCCAAAAACCGAATTATCTGACAAACTGGGTTATCTGATCTCAGTATTATTATGATTTCTAAATGACCATGCGATCAGTACTATAACCACATAGAGTAATTAAAATTACACAATTTTAATTCATTTGGCCTTCAGTCCTCAAAAAAAAAAAAAAACGCTCCAAATGTCAAATCTGAGGAAATTTTATATATATATATATATATATATATATATATATATATATATATATATATATATATATATATATATATGAGCAATTCCATGCAAATGTCAACCTTGCCATGAAAAAAAAATCAGTTTTCAGCAAAATAGTGAAACCGTTTCTGCATTTTTTGTGTAAGCAAGTATTTTACAGTACTTTAAAAATACTCAAAAATGTCTCTGTTAATGTTTTCAAACTATTATTTTTGATTTACCAAAATCACACAAGTGGCAATTTCACATCCATAACGCGGAGATGTCACATCCACAGTGGAGCTTTTTCCTCATAAATGCAAAAATGTCAAATAAAATAAAAGCAGTCATTTTTGTTCTATAGAGTCAACTCTTATCCTTTTGATTAGTATTGTTTCTTTTGGGTTCAGTTTAATTCACAAAATTTCTACAAAGTATATTGCATACTGTAAACTCGCTAACTTTTTTCATCACATCCATAACACGTTTATTACTCTGTGGTTAGTTGTTTTGGAAAATATAAATAGACGTTCCAATATAATGTTTACATTTACTTTCTATGTGAATTTATGTTTTGAGATCTTACTGCAAATGTCACATCCATAACGCTGTAATTGCTCATTGCTATATATATATATACATATACACAGCTGAAGTCAGAATTATTGAACCCTCTGAAATATTAGCCCCCCTGTTTATGTTTTCCCCAAATTTAGTTTAATGGAGAGAAGATTTTCTCAACACATTTCTAAACATAATAGTTTAATAACTCATTTCTAATAACTGATTTATTTTATCTTTGCCATGATGGCAGTAAATAATATTTTACTAGATATTTTTCAAGACACTTCTATACAGCTTAAAGTGACATTTAAAGGCTTAACTAGGTTAATTAGGTTAACTAGGCAGGTTAGTGTAATTAGGCAAGTTATTGTATAACGATGATTTGTTCTATAGACAAGCAAGAAAAGAATTACAGCTTAAAGGGGCTAATAATTTTGACCTTAAAATGATTTTTGAAAAATTTAAAAATGCTTTTATTTTAGCCAAAATAAAACAAATAAGACTTTCTCCTGAAGAAAAAATATTATCAGACATACTGTGAAAATTTCCTTGCTCTGTATTCCAGACAAAATGAAAGCATTTTCTTTTTTGTTAAATGGCACTGATTAATTATTGAACTTCCATAAAGTCACATAGGGATTAAACAGAACCCAACTTTTCATGGCACAATACACTAATATGTGACCGTTTACTATATTTACTCAAGTTACTGCAAGTTTGCTATATTTACTATTTTCCTATCTTTAAAACCACTTATGGCAAATTATGAGACACAGTATCTATTACAGTGGATGAGTATCTACTCAATTTTTCTTGACTAGTTATTAACAGGTTTCTAACAGAGTAATTTTAGAAGCTTTGATTGTAACACTTTTGTTAAATCGAAGACCACCCTGAGTCTTTCAGATGATCTATAATTACCGATTTACATAATAAAAGTCTCAGGGTTTAAGTGCTGCAGCAAGTGACAGAAGAGTGTTTGTGAAAGCTGAGCAAATAAACTCAGTCATTGGTAGCCCAAATAAAAACTTGCCTTTCACAATATTATATAATCTAATACTCAATGTTTTTAACTCTCACAGATGTTCTAGCAGCGTGTCTGATTTCACTACTGCCATGCTGACTACACATGGGTGAGTATTGTGTTGACAAGCAACCACAACACTGTTTGTAGTAGCACGAATGCATTCTGACAATGTTCAAGTTACTTTTTCAGTATGTTGCTTTTGTTCTTTGACAAACCACTAGTTAAAAAAGGCTCACACTGCTTGTGAATGTTTTGCACCACCAACTGGACACGAGCAACTTAATTGACAAAACACACACACAGACAGACATCTCACATTCCCACAGAGAAGCAAACTTGTGTGATTCCTTTACAGTCTCCGTATCAGCCATTACGACACACAAAGGACCTTCATCCCTGCAGATGGAAGTCTCTGTGTTTAAACATTCACAGCCGAGCCTGAAAAGAGTCACATAATTCCAGCAAATTGGACACAGTGATTAGTGCAGGGAGAGAAGAAAAAAAACAAAACAGAGCCCATTCATAACTTCAGCGGTCGGGAGAAACGCAATTATTCCCAGAGGGTTTGACAAAGGGTGAAAATTTATGCCGCAAAACTAATTTTATGTTTGTTTTCTTTATTTTTTAAGACATTTGCACAGATCCATCAAACTGTCGCGCCTCGTGCATAAATTCAGGAAACGTCTTTCAGCTCATTCGTGAAGAGAGCGAGAGAGAAAAACATTGGCCGTTTATTGCTTTATTTTTTCCTGTCTTGTAGAAAGTTGACACTCATCCATTTTGCTAAATTTTCTGTTAGCAGTTATTTTGCTTACTTTAATCATTTGGCTGTATTTATATTGTTTGTTTTATATTGTAAATGGAGTAATTAGCATGCTGTAATTTCAAACACGTCATTTTGATGTTATTGTTAATTTATTATATATATGGATGTAACGATTCACCGTGAGTCGGTTGAAAACCGATTCAAATATGTGACAATTCAAACCGGTTGAAATGTTGAATGAATGGTGATACATGTTTTGAACAGAGGGGGCGCTGTGTTTACGGGTGCAAACTCGCTTTACCTGCACATAAACGGCTAGAAAGAGGTGGGGCGGCAGAGTAAAATGACAGCGGTGAAGTGTGCCAGACTGTGTGCAAATACTCCAAAAAGACATCTACTTACAATAACAGAAGAACAAATATGATGCACATAAATCATCAGCACAGTGAAAAACTACCGTCACAGACGTCTATACGCAAAAAAAAATATTAATAAGCCAAACCCAGGACTTTTGCTTTGAAGAGTGCTACGGAGATCACACGGTGCATCAGTGTTTTCATGACGAAAGTGTGAAGATGTTTTCCAGACTGAAAAAGAAAGTTGTTCTGTTACAGAAGCAGGTATTAGATTATTTTTACCCTTTCCTTTTCAAACTAGTTTATGCATATTTTAATAATTTGCATATTATTATTGAATATTTAAAATGTTTAAGATTATCTCTTATTAAGTGTATCACTGATACTTACAGTTGAAATCAGAATTATTAGCCCCCCTTTGATTTTTTTTCTTTGTTAAATATTCTCCAAATGATGTTTAACATAGCAAGACAATTTTCACAGTATGTCTGATAATATTTTTTCTTCTGGAGAAAGTCTTATTTGTTTTATTTCGGCTGGAATAAAAGCAGTTTGGAATTTTTTAAAAACATTTTAAGGACAAAATTATAAGCCCCTTTAAGCAATATTTGTTTTTCGTAGTCTACAGAACAAACCATCGTTATACAATAACTTGCCTAATTACCCTAACCTGCCTAGTTAACCTACTTAACCTAGTTAAGCCTTTAAATGTCACTTTAAGCTGTATAGAAGTGTCTTGAAAAATATCTAGTAAAATATTATTTACTGTCATCATGGCAAAGATAAAATAAATCAGTTATTAGAAATGAGTTATTAATACTATTATGTTTAGAAATGTGTTGAAAAAATTAAACAGAAATTGAGGAAAAAATAAACAGGGGGCTAATAATTCAGGGGGTTGATACTGATCTAAGAGCCAATCACACAGCAGAAATGTGCAACAATGGGAATCTAAAAGTGTGTTAATATTAGAGATGTGTCGAATTTTCGGCCACTGAAAATTTATCAGCCGAAAATATAATGCCATTTAATGGACCCTCTAATTTTAAGTGGCTTCAGTCATTGTTGGGGTACTCTTTTAAATCTGGAAGCATTAACCCATTTAAGCCCACTGGCAACTATAGTTGCATAAGTTTATAGTTGCCATTTTCCTTTTATAAGTAATTTTCTACATGGTATCCATGTTTAATTTCTCAATGACATGCAAGCAAACAACCAAATAAAAGATTTCAGAAAAGAAAAAAAGGAATTAATTTACTTCGTCACATGAGGCCTTCAACTTCCTACCTCTAATTCCAGGATGCAAAATGGAGGCAAACCCTTCCAAATAAAGGCAATTTTCATGATAATAAAAATATTTTTTTATTTACAAATATATTTCAACATAATCATAAAGGTCTCTAGATTCATCCAAACAAAACAAATCTTTCAAGAGATCTGTAGTTTTGTGTATAGTTTGACAAATGTTCAAGCGGCAACTACAGTATAGTTGCTGATGGGCAAATACCTTGTAAGTACATAAATAATGGCGAATTAGGGAAAAATGTGTTACTAAGTTAATAAATTAAGATTATTGGCGTTGTTTAATGTTTTTTTTTTTTTTGCTTTCATAATAACCCATTTTAAAATAACCCTTTAACTAATATCTTTACTTTAAAGTAGACTTTTTATACACAATTTGATACACAGCAATACCGTCAGAGTAAAATTAACTTCTCCTACTGGTCCCTCTCCGACAAAGATAGTTAAAATAACAAAACTACAACCAAATTCAGGCCCAACCTTAAGCCCTGCTGTCCACACAGACATGGGTATTGCCTAAATCGCTGCTTTTTCTACATTGTTTGGCTGTTCATCCACACACAAACAAAGTATCAGGTCACTGAAACCCAAAATATTGAAATAATTATAATTGTTAACTTTTTTAATTTATCTTTTTGACACACAATAGTTTGTTGGGGAAACTAGTGTGTGTTTCATCACTGTAAGACAAATGGATTAGTTCTTTTTGTTTTCGTATTCATGAAACTGTGATAGATAATTTTGGGGAGTTCATATCAATTTGTTTTCAAATTTTAAACATAGTAAATCTGTTTATAAATATGATTTAATCTGTTGAAAGCAGTTGTTTTAAGTTAGGATGCCAAATGTTCTCCTCCTATTCAATTTTTACATGGAACGGTGCTTACAACATATTTGCCCACCGGCAACTATACAGTAGTTGCCGCATATTCAAATGTGATTTTCTTGAAAAAAATTAAAAAACTGGAGAATATAAATGCAAAACATGTTCATATAGGACACTATTAACAAGGATATATACATGAAAACTTTTTTTTAAAATGTGGGCATGGGTTAACAACTTGTATCGAAATATAAATCGTTATCATTCAATATGGAAAATAATTATCGAGATTGCAGTTTTGCCTACTTCGCATTGTAAAAGAACAACACAGCCTGTTTTCCGAGCCTTGTGTCACATTCCCAAGAATCCTGGCAACTCTATTTTTGCAACTCCTCTGGATGAATAAGATCCTCACTGACATATAACAAAGCACAACAAATGAATAGCAGTGGAGAATAGTGTGAAAGACGAAGAATAAATGGAATAGGAGAATAAATGCTTAGAAATTTAGCATTTATTCATTGTGTTTTATTTGTGCTTTCAACAGAAGGAAGTACAAGAAGGCGTAATCCCTTGGAGGAGGGCAAGTTTGTCTTTGCACTTTTGCATGACCTGGTATGTTAGCTAAATCTGCTGGTGAAATATACCTGCGGAGACAGACAGGTAACCTTTCATTACCGCCATAATCCCTCTTAATAACATAGCTGTGATGTCTGATATGCCCCATTACACAGAACGGCAAAACGACAAGCTGCTGTTAAACTCTAGCAGCAGCCTTAAAGATATGCGAGTGAACCACACACACACACACACACAGAAACACACACATGCACCATGTAGATGCAGAAGACTAGTTACACTACATATAAAAGTACACCAAAAACTGTTTATCCTATATTCTTTTGCAACTTTGAGACATAAAAATACTACCATACTACTATTATAATATTTAATTCAGAGTCTTAAATTTGCACTTGTTTCATAGAAACTAAGTTAAAAAGTTATTTTAATGAACTATAGTTTATTTCATTTTCCCCCCTGCTGCATCTTTATTTTTTAAGTAAAACAACAAATATTTTAACCTCAAAAAGCTATTTGTGCATGATGTAATAGTGAATGCTTTTTAGCTTATGCTGTTAATTTGATTAATGTTTTATGATTTTAATCTACCAATTGGTTGAGGAAAAAGCTGCAGTGATTCGTGTGAAGCATTAATAACTTAAATGAACTGTTGTTACATAATTTTAATGATAAGAGATGGATTTATTTGCATTTATTTTTAAATAATTCACACATTTAGCCTGAATGGTTAGCTTTTTACATTCTTTATATATATATATTATACTTTTGTCATTACCAAATTAAAAATACTGTTTGCCAATTATTAATTATATAAGATTATAAATTTAAAAAAAAACTTTGATTAGTTCACTTTTAAGTTTAGCTGTGTTTGTTGAAGAAATGTGTTTACATTATTCACAACAGCTTACAAAACAAAACACCAGCGTTACAACAAACAAATCATTATAAGCATAATACTAATCTATTTCTATATAATTAAATATTTCATAGCCTAGTGATGTATGTGTGCGCGCGCGTAAGGATATACAGACAGACAGACAGACAGACAGACAGACAGACAGACAGACAGACAGACAGACAGACAGACAGACAGACAGACAGACAGACAGACAGACAGACAGACAGATAGATAGATAGATAGATAGATAGATAGATAGATAGATAGATAGATAGATAGATAGATAGATAGATAGATAGATAGTGATCATATAGCACGTGTATTGTGTAGACTGGACACATCATCATGTGATAGGTAACCTAACTCACCTGTACCAGTCCAGTCCGTTATCATAATTCCGGTCGAAGAAGTGCGGCTCCGCTCCGACCGCGCGTATATCTGGATGCACGCGCAGAAACTCCAGCAGCGCGCGCGTCCCGCCTTTTTTCACGCCGATGATGATCGCCTGAGGAAGCTTCTTACTGCCCTCACCTAGCGAGCTCAGTTTACCTGTATCAAAATACGAGCCTCCAGTCTCCAAATCCTCATCCAAAGAGTTCGACAGCTTTACGCGTGACAGAAACAAGCGTTTATCTGCCTCAATTTCAGGTAAATCCTCCGCGCTGACACTTTGGGGCAAGCTGTGGTGCCTCATCACCAGAGGTCTCTTGGAAGTCCATTTCTGTATAAGTCTTTTTCTCCTCACAGACCCAAAATCTTTAAGCTTCGAGGCGTAAAATCCCTCCGCAGGACCCGCGTCTCTTCTCTCCGTGGGCATGCAGGTCCCGCATCGCTCCGTGAGGCAGTGGAGAAAGTATAAGGACGCGAGGATAGACAGCAACATGACCGCAAATGTCTTAAAGATGCTCTTGGACGGAGGGTCCGAAAAGACGCGGCTAAATGCCATGTCGGTCCACGGGTGGCATGAGTTGGAGAGACAGCCATGCTAGACTGGCATTATTCAGTCTTGCCATCAAAAATAAGGCAGAGTTTGGAGCTCGAGAGCATCAAAGGTGGATTAGAGTTCGCGCGCGCCGGTCTCCCAAACACCCTTGCGCATGCATGTAATGCTAGCTGTAGTAAAGCAACTAGTTATTATTCTGATAATTAAGTTACATAAATGCGAGTTAAAGCCACTGTGCTAAATATCCTTTTAATAGTTCGTTTAATCTAAATTCATCTAGGCTATTCAAAAAATGAATTAATTAATGAATCTAAAATTAAAAAAGCATCATTAAAATCCATCCATTGCTTAAGGTGATTTGTAAAATTCGGATAAACTTTCATTACACTAGGAGCTCACACGTGTGTGCCTTGTATCTAACTTCAGAATGACGTCACTTGAAGTGAATGACAAGTCGCGGGCCAATCAGGTTTCACAAGTGCATGTTATTTGCATGAAATTCACCAGTAAGATTCAGGACAAGAAGTGCAGACTCCGCCCACCTGTCAGTTTAGTTGAGCACCGGTCACGCTCGTGTTCAAAGCAAATGTCACTTTTCAGCCCTTGCTGCCACAGGCAAACAAATGCAGGTTTGTAGTTTACGCAAGGTGGTTGAGTAAAATCAGCATGTTCACAGAAATTAATACATTTAACCGTATAATGACTAAAAATGATACAGTTGAAGTCAGAATTATTACCCCCACACTGAATCATTAGCCCCCTGTTTATTTTTTTTCCCCAATTTCTGTTTAACAGAGACCAGATTTTTTTCAACACATTTCTAAACATAATAGTTTTAATAACTCATTTCTAAAAACAGATTTATTTTATCTTTGCCATGATGACAGTAAACAATATTTGACTAGATATTTTTCGAGACACTTCTATACAGGTTAAAGTGACATTTACAGACTTAACTAGTTTAATTAGGTTAACTAGGCAGGTTAGGGTAATTAGGCAAGTTATTGTATAACGATGGTTTGTTCTGTAGACTATCGAAAAAAATATATCTTCAAGGGGCTAATAATTTTGACCTTAAAATATATATTTTTTTTAATTAAAAAGTGCTTTTTTTCTAGCCAAAATAAAACAAAAAAGACTTTCTCTAGGAGAAAAAATATTATCAGACACACTGTGAAAATTGTCTTTCTCTGTTAAATATCATTTGGGAAATACTTTAAAAAAACAAATCAAACGGGGGGCTAATAATTCTGATTTCAACTGTATATATGTACTTATATTTATGTACTGTGTATGTAGCCTCATATTTTGCAGTAAATACGGGCCTGTAGCCAGCCTGTTAAAAGGGGTGTTTCTTTTTGCAGTTATACGCCTCGTTTTCTATTCCATTATGAGATTTAAATACTGCATTTTCGTGAGATTTTAAGCACTGTTTTTAGCTGAATTAGCTTGCTGGATTGTCATCATAACCACACTTTTTGATATCCCCCAAATTTTTCCTTAAGATTTATAATAAAGAAATTTGAAATAATACTTATTTTTAATAAATAATGCTTTATTTATTTATTACATCGTATATCATTAGAAAAAATAGGAATCTGTTAAAGTTTTAAATTAAAAACTGTAGTCTATTGTCATTTATAAAGCCAATACCAAACTGACCAGCACATTCAACTTTCCTTAATTTGGCCATTTAAATAAAAAAAAATTAAAATCATAATAATAATAATAATAATAATAATAATAATAATAATAATGTAGAGCTTCACAATTTTTCTAGCCCCCTTAAAAAAAATGTGAACATTCATGGATAACAAGATTAGCCAAAATAGTACTCAAATCAGTTTCGACATGGTCCACTTTTTGTGCTTCACATCTTTTTATTGCTCATTTTTTGTTTCAAGAATAAGGTCCAAGATTTAGAATAAAATTTTTCTGTAAAATGTTTTCTTTGTTGAAAATCAGTGAAGTAGCGAGAGATGACTTATCTAAAGTCAGACTGTAAAATAAAAATAATAGTTAGCATTGGCCAAAACTGATTCATTTAAGTCACACTAAAGCGACAACCAACAGAGGATTCTGCTTGGTTTTAAAGCCTTTTCAATAAGTTATTGTTACTATGTTTGTTGGCCTAGCAAATTAAAACAGGACAAATTAGCTTATCTATGAGACAAATTCTGAACTTTTGGCAGCGAGGGGTGGGTCTTCCAAACCACCCGAACCCCCTCTGGCTATGGGCCTGAAATAACTGAACTGTTCAACAGTCTCAAAAATAAAGATGGTAATAGTTTTATTTTATTTTAAATATGATTTTACAGTGAATTTCTTAGCAAATTAGATTCAATTAGAAATCAGGCCAAAACGCTTTGTTATATGTTTGGGAATCTGCATATTTTAAACTAGTGCTGTGCATATGATAGTAAGCCATTTGATAAAGAAAAAAAATGTATGAAACTGATACATTGTTTGATCTTTCGTACAAATGTGTGTTTACACAGCCACGGTTAAGGTTTAATAAGATTATTTCAGACTTGCATGACTAAACCTATAAACGTTATCTCCAAATCTACAGGGTGTGTGCTCTTTGTCATTTGTGCGGATGGATAAGTGAGAGAAAAAAATAATGTCAGTGTTCGTTCCATCACAGTTTTCACCCCTGTTTATCTTTACTGATACATCACTGACAGATTTCGGAAACATTTGGCTCCTCACTTGCTTTTCCCTTAATCCGTCATTCTTCTAACTCCGATTACACCCGGACCTCATCAGCGCACTTCAGGCCACCAAGGACGACTATCATTTTTTTTCCTCCTTGTCGCCGTATTGTCTTTCTTTTTTAATAAGGAGGGAAACACAGCATGGTGAAATGAAAGTAAAAGCAGCACATTATTTCTTTACAAGTGAACAAGAACAGAACCAAATGTTTCACATCTGCTCCTGTAGTTTGCAGGATTACCATGAGAAAGCCAAAGGAGTGTTTCAATGCAGTACAGCCCACTGCTTCAGAATGGAGATGGAGACCTCAGTCAAAACACCGGCTTGCTTGTGCCAGATGTCCCCGTGATGAGGACACAATGCAGGGGCTGACTCGCATTTAACAAATCACACCCTCGCCCTTTCTGGCCATCCCGGGAGAAAGAAGAGGCAACAACCATAGCCAGGCCATCCCACTGTGATGCCCTTTGGGTTAAATGTTTTTGCACCACCATTATCGGTTGCACGATAAAGGAATGTGCAGAGACACTTTTGCTGAGTGTAGAGGTCAGTCCACTGAAACAAATACAAAAAAAGCAGGCTTTCATTGCACAATATTGTGCCAATGTTTATGTATTTTTGGTTTCTCTCTTTCTCTCAGTTGCAATTTTGTTACTGCAAATTGTACAAGCATGTGCTTTTTCATCATTCTCTTGAGTTATACAGAAGAGGAAGTCTCAGAACATAATTACACAGTGGTATAAGTGGTTAAAATGTAAGAGAATATATACAATAGATAACTATTTTCATAGCTGTTATCATAGATAGGGCTGGGCGATTTGGCCTAAAATCAAAATCTCGTTTAATTGAATTTTTTAACTCGATTATGATTAATGAAAGATTATTTTATGTATTTATTTTATTTTTTTTGCCCTCAGAGTTCACTGACAAATTTTGTACAGTAAATATGCTCACATAGTAAGTGAGAGATTTTTGAATGAAGGGTGCATTACTTGACTTTAAAATAATTGAAGGAAACACACACTATCTACTATTTATTATTATTTATTGAACATCAACGTTGAACAACTGAAATTAAAACACACATTGCCTAAAACCAACAGTTACTTTTTATTTAAAAAAAAAAAAGCGAAAATAAATAACTTGCACTTTTGGAAACAAAATAAATTGTTTTCAATATTTTTCATATTAAAAGTAGAAAATAAGCAGCATCTCTTCTAAATAAAATGACTCATTTATATCCTGTAAATAACAGTTTAAACACTGCATTTCTTGCATCTTCTGTAAACAAATATTTTATTGTAAATAATAATTTTAATGTGATGGAAAATATGCCGTCTCAAGGCATCTCTCTTTGACATGTCTCTGATGTGACTCCACATGTAATTAAAAAATTGTCCTGGAAAAATTTGATCGATTATAGGTTGTCGATTTCGATTACTTTTCGAGTAATCTCCCAGCCCTAATCATAGATACTCAGCATTGAACTAAAACAGACTTAAGGATCTGCTGTAAGTTGTTTAGAGAGTTCAGACATATGCATTTTGAAACCGCAGTAAAGCTTTTATTAGATGAACAGCTGTAACCAGTCTTTGCGTTGTTTTTGTTAATAGGATCTCAGTGTTTTTATAGACAGCAAGCACAATCTCAAGTACACAAGAAGATGAATTGTGCATCAGAAATGTGAATCCGGGGCCCCCACGGCGTGCTGCGGTGAAGAGTTTGCTGTAGTTTTCTCTGGACAGCTTTATGTGTGGATTTGGGACATCTCAGCAGGAGAGAGACATATTTACGGCCAGTGCTGGTGGAAAAATACAGGGCAGGTAATGTAGCTCATGCAATCATAGAACTGCTGAAGACTCAGAAGGTAACTGTAAAACTCTGATTGCTTGTCCTGTTCT